>VDFB02047144.1:11598277-11626584 GCA_007258455.2 Sequoia sempervirens | reverse complement strand
CAAAATATTGTCACTTAACTATAATATATCTCATTATATTATATCACAAACCTCTCTTAAGTATCGAATTTTTTTTTTAGGTAGATTGTTGTACTCAACTAGATTTGATTTCAGTATGCACGTGAATGAAAATCAATATCATATAAAATTTTACAAAGACAAGGAATTTCTCTCAATAATGCAGGTGAACAACCTACTATTCCTAGCACTCTCCTTAATTTCTAATTTTAAATAGTATTAGGGCATTTTTTTATAATACTTTTTTTTTTTATCCTAAACTAGTGATTGGATAAAAATCCTAAAGGCTTTGTGAATTATGGGCCTAAATGACATGGATTGTGTTGATTTTGATTTATAAAACTAATGAAATTTATATATATTTATGATATTGAATGCATCATGTATTATTATAAGAAAATGCAACACACTAAATCATGTACATATCTTGAATCAAGAATTATATTGATTAAATAAGATTAAGATTTTGATTCAAAAAATGTCTTGTATAAGGATTAAATAAAATTATTATTTCATAATTTATACTACCATATATGTAGGATGATGAGTGTTCATGATAATGATCTTAAGACAATGATGAGTTAGATTATGGCTTGGAATAATATTTCAAGATGTTGGAAATAAGCTAATATTTTTAGATAAATAGTCCAATTACACAAAATTTTGAGTCTCTAAATTATCATTTATAAGTATGATACCTTAATAATTATTCTTAAAGTATATGCAGTTATTAATATGAAATGAACCAACCATGTAGAAAGGGGAGTATATAACTTCAAAATATATTTGATTGGTGAGTATTACTAGTACATGAACATGCCATTCTAGGAGGCAGGAAGAGGCCATGTGTTTCAAGCCAACAAAAAATATGAATTACTTGATTACTTGATGATAATGGTAAGGAAAAATATTGAAGATAAAAAATTAGAAAGGCTTAGATCAAAGATAATGTTTCTATGAGAAAAACTAAGATAATTACACTAATTTGATGCTTAATTGAAGGATATATTTATTACATTTTGATAACAATTTCATGGCCCAAAAAAACTAAGGAATGAATTTGTTAGTAGTGGCATTGTTTTTTCATTGATCTCAAAGGTTTGTAATTGATGGCAATGGATATCAAATAGAGGGTCTCAAAGTCAAAGGTTTACACAAAGGTTGCAAAGTGAAAAGGAGTTGTTCTTGTTCATCATGGATCTCAAATCATTGATCTCAAAGTATAGTTTCTCTTGTTCATGCTTGCCTAAAGTTATCTCATGTTTCTTCAAGGATGTCAAAGGTGATAGTAGGGTGTTGTAGGGAATTGTCTTGTGATGTTTCTTCAAGGTGTTGATACAAATTTTTCTTTCTATATCTCAAGGTGTTGATGCTTATTTTCTCATCTTATCATCGTATTGATGCAAAGATCATTTAGTAAGTTGCAAAGATCATTTGATTTCACATGATCTTAGTTTGATTGGAGTTTTTTTTTCCAAGGGTTTGTTCATTATATGTAAAGAGTTTAAAACCCTAAAATCAAGGGTATTGAAAATAGAGGCTTATTACATTTTTTTTGTAATCTAAAAGAAAGGTGACTTGAAATAGCATGTTAATGTTTTTATAAGTGAATTTCTTCAAGGTTTGAATAAATTGTTTAACTGGTCCTCATACCTAGTGGCAACTTGCTTGACAAGTAAAGACTTCAAATGCCTTCATTTATATTAAAATAAAAGGATATAATTTAAATGTTTTAAAACCAGGTTTATGAAATCTAAGGCTGGGTTTTAAATTTTCTCAACAACTATTTCCTAAATATTTAATTTGACAAGTAGTTGCTTTGACAAGAGACAAAACATCTTGGTTGCTTTCAGAATTTTGTTTCTATTTGAATGTGAAGTGCCACTTGTTGGCACCAGTTCATAAGAGATATTTTTTTTCTTTGCAAGGAGAATATTTGTGTGGTGTGTAATGTGAAGAAAAATATATTTTTGATTTAGAAAGTTTATTGAACTTTCAATGTATTAAAGAAAAATAGAGTTTCAATGTATTGATGAAAAGATTTTGACAGATGATTTAAGAAGTTTGAAATAATCACATTATGAGTTATGATGCTGAAGAGGATTGATGTAATGTGAGTTGATAATGATCAAATATTATTTTATGGTGTTGGAGAGGTTTGTTGTGGATGATATTTTATTTAGATTTCTGGTGGTGATATGACATAGAATGGTAGTTGAGTTTTCATGAAAAGGAGTTGTATCTAAAGAATGATGAATACATAATTGAATGTCTAAAATTGATTGTAGCTCTCTTGAATTCAGTATGAGGTATGTCTTGGTGTTGAAATGTAATGAGCTTAATACTTAAGGACGGGAATTTGTCACAAAAAAATCACGATGATTGTAGAAGGTATGGGTGAGTTTTACTAATTGTAGAAAGATTGTTGAAGTATGTTGTGAAAAATGGTTTTGACAAAGATGGTGTGGTTTTTGAATGAAAGAGGTGTCAAAGATGATTTGAAACTTTTACTTCTATCAAATGCAAGATAAATAAGGGTTTTTTCAGTGCTTGAAGACATGATGGGTGTATGAGAGATGGTTGTATGTGAGATTGGTGTTAAAATACTTTGCCAATCTTTGTTAAGGATTTGTTTGAGCATTTGTATAAAGTGAAATAGGGTAACCATCTATAATTTCTTATTTTATTTTGAAGAGAACTAGAGAGTTAGATTGAATATTCCTAGTGAGGAAGATTAAAGATTGTCAGTGAGGTAGATTGGAGTTGGTTGGTGAGGTCTATTCATAGCTAGTGAAGGATGAGTGATTTTAAAATGAGGCTTGAATAGTTGCTAGTGAGGCTTGACTATTAGCTAGTGAGGCTTGTTGTATTTCTAGTGAGGAATACAATTTATAAACAAGTTTTTAATAAATCAATTGTTATTTGTGATTCTTTCACCCTTTTTAAGGTTTTTCTCCACTCATAAATATGGTGTCTCATGTATCCTTGATGATATTTTGCTTTGTGCATGATTCAATATTCCTAATTCACATGTGATGTTGTAATATGCACATGTTTGTGTTTTGTTTGTTGAATACATATCTAAAGTTTTGTATGATCAATATTGTTAAGGTTTTGCGATTGATTTTATCAGATCACTAATTCACACCCCTCTCCTTGGTCCTATAATCCAACAAGTAGTATTAGAGAATTAGGTCCCTTTGTATAATTACAACCAACTTGGGATATTTTGGTAGTGGAGTACATAACATGGCCAAAAGCAAAAGAAACAAGGGAGAAAGAAATATCCAATAGGGTTCTAAGCAACAAGCACTACATGAACCAAATATAAAGGATGGTGGAGAAGTAGTTATAAACAATGACACACAAATTGAAGTGTATCCTATATCTAGAGCACCTTAGTTTGAAGGCACTAATTTTATTCTTTGGAAACTTAGGATGGAGACTTATCTATCTTCCTTAGGATTTGATATGTGGACAACTATAGAGAAAGGTTATTTAGTATCTCCAACATCTCATTTTACTATTGAAGAGAAGAAGGCTCTTGAATTCAATACAAGAGCCATGGATGCTAGTTTTAGTGGTTTGCAAAATGAAATCATTGATAAAGTTATGTATTGTAAGGATGCAAAGGAGGTTTGGGATAAACTTATTGATAGTATCAAAGTGATCAGTTGCTGAAAAAGACACCCTTGCAAGTTGATTCAAGATGTGATATATCTAAAAGATAAGATGTTTTTATTGAAAAATAAGAAGACTACTTTGTGAGAGATTATGAACAAGAGTTAGATTAAAATGAATATGAATTTGATCTTGAAGGAGAAATAACTTGTGTTCTTGATTAGATTGAGAAAATTAGAGTGGAGAATCAAAGATTAAGGTTGCAGCTCAAGAAAAAAAAGAGTCTAAAGTCAAGACACTTTCAATTCTTCAAGAAGCAAAAAAATATATAATAGATTTGAAGGTTCAAGTTACAAAAGGTAAGATAATAGAAGAAGAAGCTAATAATCAGCTTAAGGAAAAAGAGTTTGATTGTGAAAAGTATGAATCAGAGATAGTTTCTTTGAAAAAGAAATTAGGAAAAGCTTCTTCCAAGACACACATGAAACTTTAATTTGGAAAGAGCACTGAAGGTTTACTTGAGATGTTAAGAAAAAATGTCATAAGGATATTACTGGATTAGGTTCTGAAGAAGGGTAGAGTTCTAAGGTTAGGGGGACACCAAGGAAGAAAATAGACCTAAAATGTCAATCAATTGCTCCCAAGGCTGAAAAAAAGAAGAAGACAATAGAAAACACTCATACACAAGCTAGCAACAATAAGTTTAGAAGATTTTCCATTAAGTACAACATGAAAGGTACAAGTTTTGACAATTATTTTCATGGTTATAATTGTTATTCATGCTATGAATTTGGTGATAGAGCAAAAGAGTGTTGGATGCATGGAAAGAAAGTTGGATTTACTAAGAGATCTTATGAATGGTTAAATGGTAGAAGCAAAGTCAAATGCTATAGATGTCATAAGTTTGGATATATTGCACAATATTATAGGAGTGATTTAAAGAAATCAGGTACTAAGAAGGTGTGGAGAAGAAATAAAGAAAAAGAGAAGGATGAATCTAAGCTTGTGCAAACTGCACAAGAGACATCTAGTAGTGCATAAAAGGAAGCATGAGGATAGGGGGATATGTTTATAGTTTTATCACTCACATTCTATTACAAGTAGCAAAGTGGTTGTATCTTTGCAATGATATGGTGTTCTAATGTTGGTAAAATTTATAATTTGATTCTTGCAATGATAATATCATTTGAGTCTTTGAAAATGCTACAACACTTCAATTCCTTCTCCTTAGATGACTTATTGCAGGCAACTCTATGACTATTTATCAACTTGTTTTTGCATGTGATCAATAGTTTATTGACATTTGGTTTTTTTCATTGGTGTCAAATTTATCCAAATGACAAGTTACAGTAGGGATGAGGTATAAGGTAGTATCATTCAAGCCCATAGTTAATCACAAAGAGATTGTAAAATATCTATGGGATATTGGAAAGAAAAGTACATGGTTGTGGTGCTTGATAGTGCATTTGGTTATCTCAATTGCAAGTGTGATGAAAGTCTATTTGTTAAGACAACTATACATTTTCAAGTGATATTCAAGGTGAAAGATCACAAACCAAGTTTATGACTGCAGTCATTGAATGTTCTACTCCATCAAGTGATTTACTTCAATAGAAATTTCATGAGGTTTGTATATCTTGGAATGGATTACTTGGTATAATGATTCCCTTTCTTGGTGTATGGTAGTGGTCTATTATCTTTGTGTAGAATGTGTACAGTGATTCTCACTTAGTAGTTGCTCTATTATGACTGCTTGGTGGCCTCTCTAGAGAAACAATGTTGATGCAGCTACTTTGAATTGCTTGGTGGAATGCATGCTTATTTTTTATGTATTTGAAAGGGGAAAAGTATATCAGGTATGATCAAGTATCTATTTTGTTGAGATGAAAGTGACATCAATGCTTGGTATAATAATTACTTTTCTCTATACTCTTGATCAGTCATATAAAATATACACATATTCATTAAGGTTTTTTAATGAGGGATTAAATGGTTGTTTGCTCAGAGGATGGTTTATATTTATTTGTCTTGAAGATATCTTGTTGTAGAGAATGCCTTTGTGTTTTACTATTTAGTGCTTCTATTTCTTGAAGTGATTGTTTCAAATGTGCTAGTATGATAGTGGATTTGATTGTTTGGAATCTTGCATCTTGTTATTGCTTTCTATTGAGTCTTAGTCAATGAAGTTTTAAAACTAGTAGTTGTATTGTACAGTGGTATACATGGCTTAGTCAAAAATTTCTTTCTCTCAATCATTGAGGGTGGTTGCTAATAGTGTAAACCCACAAAAGTGGTTTACAATTTGAGTGAGGAAGGAAAAGTTGCAAAAAATGATGCCATGCAAAAAAATTGGTTTTTGGGGTTTGAATGAACCCTTTGTTTCGAGCAAACCAAAAAAGGGATCGAATGAACCCAGGTTTGAGTGAACTAATTAAATGCAAGGTCCCACCATTCCCACCAAAAAACACAAAGAAAACATTTTTTTAAAGGGGGTTTGAATTTTGAGCGAACCCCTGGAGGCTCACTCGAACCCTCCTAGTTCTCCTGAACCCCCCTTTTCCCACCTTCTCACCCTCTTGCACCAAAAAATTCCATAATTTTGTGTTTTGAAGCTCGGGTTGAGGATCAAAATGGAGGAGACTTCACAGACCCAACTGGATGATGGTAGTCCTCAAAATGAGCTATCCAATGAATATAATTTTAATATGTTTTGGTTTTATTATGTCTTTGTTTTTTTAGTTTTATTAAACATAGGTTTTTCACTGAAAATCAAGCTCTCCATTATGCACATGTGGAAAAATAGTAGATTATAAAAAAAAAGAAAAAAAAATTGAGTGCACTAGATATTGAAGTCCTCGATCCAACAAAAAAGAAAAAATGAATTTCGATACATACAAAAAAAAGTTGTGTTATACGGCCCGCCTATGTCTGAATTATAATTGGTTTGACTTCGAAACTTGACTAAGGAAAAAATATTCAATAAAACACTATCTAACCAATTGGAAGCACTAGATATCATAGTTAAAAGTTTAAATTTGAAAAAAATAGAATTTTATCCTTCATGGAAAAAAGTTATGCCTTATACGGTGAGCATCACTCCTGAAAAATGTTTTTTACTAAGAAAAAATATTTTTCGAAGGAGATGGAAAAAGAAGTGCAATATGTTTCCAAAAAAATTGAAAAAAATATAGTTAGAATCTACAGAATTTTTTTTCCAAATCTCTAGTTTGCATCATCTTCAAATTCTTCACGGTTTAGCTGTTATAGGTGCCCGAAAGTGAAGATTTAGCTAGAAAATATTATTTAAGTGTCTAGTTTGGCCAAAAATTGTAAACCAATATTGTGGGATCACCCAATATTTTGTGCTAGGTTGATGGTGATAGTTTTCTCTAATTATTTTTATGGGTCCCTTTTTCATTGTTGTTAGAGGGGGAGAACATTATTCAATTAGTCTACTTCACACCTATGGAGCAATAAGGTGTGAAATTTGGTTAAGTTGACATCAATGTCAAAGGGGGAGTTTGTTGGCAGTTGATTTTTTTTTTCATTAATATCAAAGGTTTGTAATTGATGGTAATGGATATCAAATAGAGGGTATCAAAATCAAAGGTTGATGCAAAGGTTGCAAAGTGCAATGGATTTTTTCTTGTTCATCATGGATCTAAAATCATTGATTGCAAATAATCGATCTCAAAGTATAGTTTCTCTGTTTCATGCTTGCCTCAAGGTATTTCATGTTGCTTCAAGAATTCCAAAGGTGACAACATGGTGTTGTAGTGAATTGTCTTATTCAATGTTGCTTATATATCTCAAGGTGTTGATGCTTCTTTGCTCATCTTATCATGGTATTGATGCAAAGATCATTCAGTAAGTTGCAAAGATCATTTGATGTCACATGATCTTAGTTGGATTTGATTTTTTTTCCCTAGGGTTTGTTCATGTAATATGTAAAGGGTTTAAAACCCTAAAATCAAGGGTATTGAAAAAAGAGGCTTATTACATTTCCTTTTTAATCTAAAATCAAGGTGACATGAAATAGCAGGTTAATTTTTTTTTAAGTGACTTTCTTAATGGTTTGAATACAGTTCTTAACCAGTCCTCATAACTATTGGAAACTTACTTGACATGTAAAGACTTCAAATGCCTTCACTTATATTAAAATCAAGTGCTATAATTTAAATGTTTTAAAAGAGGGTTTATGAAATCTTTAAGGTCAGGTTTGAAATTTTCTCAATAGCTATTTCTCAAAGATTTAATTTGATAGGTAGCTTCTTTGACAAGAAACAAAAAATCTTGGTTACTTAAATTACAATTCTATTTCTATTTGAATGTGAAATGTCACCTATTGATGCCAATTTAGAAGAGATCTTCTTCTTTGCATGGAGAAGATTTGTGTGGTGTGTAATGCGAAGAAAAGAAGATTTTTTATTTAGAAAGCTTATTGAAGTTTCAATGTATTAAAGAAAAGAAGAGTTTCAATGTATTGATGAAAATATTTTGACCAATGATTTAAGAAGTTTGAAATGAAGTCCGAGTTATGATGTTGATGAGGATTGATGTAATGTGAGTTGATAATGATCAAAGCTATTTTATGATGTTGAAGAGGGTTTGTTGTGGATGATATTTTATTTATATTTTTGATGGTGTAATAATAAAAAATGGTAGTTGAGTTTCATGAAAAGAAGCAGTATGTGAAGAATGATGAATGGAAAATTGAATGTCTAAAATTGACTACAGCTCTCTTGAATTAAGTATGAGGTATGTCTTGGTGTTGAAATGGAATGAGCTTGATACTTAAGGAGGTAAAATTTTCACAAACAAATGATGGTGATTGTAGAAGGTATAGGTGAGTTTTATAGATTTTAGAAAGATTGTTGTTGTATGTTGTGACATATTTGAAAAGTGGTTTTGATAGAGATAGTGTGATTTTTGAATGAAAGAGGTGTCAAAGATGTTTTGAAGAGTTTACTTCTTTCAAATACAAGATAAAGCAGGTTTTTATTACTGTTTGAAGACATGATGGCTATATGAGAGATGGTTGCATGTGAGATGGGTGTAAAAATAAATTTTCAATCTTTGTTAAGGCTTTGTTTGAGCATTTCTACAAAGTGAAATAGGGTAACACTCTATAATTTCTTATTTTATTTTGAAGAGCACCAAAGAGGTAGATTGAAGATTGTTGGTGAAGTAGATTGACAATTTCCAGTGAGGTAGATTGGAGTTGGCTAGTGAGGGTTGAACAATTGCTAGAGAGGCTTGATTGTTAGCTAGTGAGGCTTGTTGTATTGCTAGTGAGGCATGTAATTTTTAAACATCAATTTTTTAATAAATAAATTGTTCAAAGTGATTTTTTCACCCATTTTAGGGTTTTTTCCACTCATAAATATGGTGCCTTATGTCACCTTGATGATATGTTGCTTTGTGCATGATTCAATATTCCTAATTCACATGTGATGTTGTAATATGCACATCTTTGTGTTTTCTTTATGAAATACATATCTAAATTTTTGTATGATCAAGAGTGTTAAGGTTTTGAGATTGATTTTATCTGACCATTGATTCACCCCTATCATTGGTCCTATACTCCAACAAGTGATATCAAAGCATTAGGTCCCTTCGTACAATTTTAGCCAACTTGGGAGATTCTAGTAGTGGAGTACATAACATGGAAAAAAGTAAAAGAAACAAAGGAAAAATAAATATCCAATAGGTTGCTAAACATCAAACACTACATGAACCAAATATAAAGGATGATGGAGAAGCAATTATAAACAATGAATCACAAATGGAAGTGTATCCTATAACTAGAGCACCTCAGTTTGAAGGCACCAATTTTATTCTTTGGAAACTTAGGATGGAGAATTATCTATCTTCCTTATCATTTGATGTGTGAACAATTGTAGAGAAATGTTATTTATTATCTTTAGCATCTCTTTCTACTATTGAAGAGAAGAATGCTCTTGAATTCAAAGTTAGATCAATGGATGCTATTTTCAGTGGTTTTCCAATTGAAATCATTGCTAAAGTTATGTATTGTAATGATGCAAAGGAGGTTTGGGATAAACTGATTGATATGTATCAAAGTGATGAGTTGTTGAAAAAGACACCCTTGCAAGTTGATTCAAGATGTGATACATCTGAAAGAGAATTTTTTTTATTGATAAAGAAGAAGACTACTCTCTAAGAGATGATGAACAATAGTTAGATGAAAATGAATGTGAATTTGATCTTGAATGTGAACTCACATGTGCTCTTGATGAGGTTTCCAAACTCATAGTGGAGAATAAAAGATTAAGGTTGCATCTTTAAGAATAAAAAGAGTCTAAAGTTCTAGGACACTTTCAGCTCTTCAAGATGAAAAAAAAATTGATAATAGATTTGAAGGTTCAAGTTGTAGAAGGTAAGATAATAGAGGAAGAATTTAATAATCAACTTAAGGAAAAAGAGGTTGATTGTGCAAAGTATGAATTAGAGATAGTTTCTTTTGAAAAATGAATTAGGAAAAACTTCTTCCAAGCTACACAAGAAACTTCAATTTGGAAAGAGCATTGAATATTTATTTGAGATGTTAAGAAAAACCATCATAAGGATACTACTGGATTAGGTTTTGAAGAAGGGTAGAGTTCTAAGGTTAGGGAGACACCAAGGAAGAAAATGGACCTAAAGTATCAATTTGCTACTCCTAAGACTAGAAACAAGAAGGAGACAATAAAAAATACACCTGCACAAGCTAGCAAAAAAAAATTAGAATATTTTTCCATTTAGTAAAACATCAAAGATACAAGTTTGACAATTCTTTTCATGGTTATTGTTATTCATGCTATGAATTTGGTAATAGAGAAAAAGAGTGTTGGATGCATGGAAAGAAACTTTGATGTACTAAGAACTCTTATTGATGGTTAATTGCTATAGATGTCGTAGGTTTGGACATATTGCACAATATTGCAAGAGTGATTTAAAGGAATTAGGTACTAAGAAGGTTTAGAGAAAAAAAGAAAAGAAAAAGAGAAGGATGAATCTAAGCTTGTGCATACTGCACAAGAGACATCTAGTAGTTTATAAAAGGAAGCATCAGTATAGGGGGAGATGTTTATAGTTTTATCATTCAAACCCTATTACTGTTGATGCACCCAGGAGCCTGTGGTACAAGCCAAATCAACCAAACAATGAGAAGCGACCAGAATGAAGCTATTTCACCATTAATGTGAATGAATTTTACAATATAAAAAAGCCCTATTAAATAGAGTAGGTGACTGGCAAGGAGCCATCTAAAATGTCAATGCATAGCAGAGATGATTGACGGAGTAGGTGACGTAAAAGGAAAGGAGCCGACCAAAACAATAATGCGCCGAATGCACCAAATAAGAATTAAATGCAAAGTTGGACTTAATAACACGTAGGTTGAAAAACATGCATGCCAACACCCCCCCTTAAGTGCAACTTAGGGAGAAAAAGAATATGCAATATGCAATATGAGATGCATTATAGGTCCCAGAAATAAAGCCTTGTTAGGTACCTATGTACAACTACAATGCAATGAACTACAAATCTCTCATAACCAGAGAAAAGGAGAAAAACCCTATGGGAGAAAACTCCTCTCCAAAAGAGAGAACAAAAGTGAAAGGAAGGAGGACTCCTTAAGACCCCCCAAGGACAACTTCCTTCACCCCTAACATCGATCACAACTGAAGATAGCAAGGAGATGCCAAAGGTTTAGTGAAGATGTCTGCAACCTGTTGCGCCGTAGGTAAATACTCCAAAGCAAGAACACCATCTTGAATGAGCTGCCGAATAAAGTGCATGTGGATCTCAATATGCTTAGTGCATTGATGCTCCACTGGGTTGTGAGAAATATGTATAGAACTTTGGTTATCACACCAAAGAATAGTGGGTTGATCAATAGGAAAGCCAAACTCATCCATCAACTGTCGAAGCCAAAGAACCTCTTGACTAGCCAAGATAGCTCCTCGATACTCAGCCTTAGTTGATGATAATTCAATAGTAGTTTTCTTCTTACAAGACCAAGCAACCAAACCAAAACCAAGACAGAAAAAAAAGCTAGAAGTAGACTTTCTATCATCAACATCACCAACCCAGTTTGAGTCAGTGAAGCCCACAATTTTAGTAGCACCGGATGTGTAGTGAATTCCAAACTATGTAGTGCCCTGATTGTATCATAAAATACGCTTGGATGCCTTCCAATGACTCTCATGAGGATCTTGAGAGAAACGAGAGACAAGACCAACGGTAAAGGAAATATTAGGATGACTATGTGTTAAGTACAAAAGGCTGCCAACCAATTGCCGATACAAAGTAGCATCAACATATGGAGTAGTACAATTAGTGGACAACACAACACCTGACTAAAAAGGAGTAGGGGTTGGCTTGCAATCAGCCATTCCAAACCTTTGAAGCAAATCGAGAGCATACTTTTGCTGGAAGAGAGAAATACCGGTAGAACACTGATGGATTTGAAGACCAAGGAAGTAATGCAACAAACCAAGAACTGTCATATCAAAATACTCCATCAAAGCTTGCTTAGTATCCTCAATCATTGCACTAGAAGTCCCCATGAGAATCAAGTCATCCACATAAAGAAGAAGAATGAGAAGATCACCCCCATGCCTTTGGATGTAAACTATAGGATCAGAGTGACATCTAGTGAATCCAAAAACAAGCAAGAAACTATCCATCTTCTTATACCAAGCTCTAGGAGCTTGTTTGAGACCATACAATGAACGTCAGAGCCTGCAAACAAGTGAAGGGACTTGCACAAAGCTAGGTGGCTGCTCCATATAGATCTCCTAGATCACCATGCAAGAAAGCACTCTTCACATCCATCTGATACACTGACCAACCCTTAGATGCAGCAATAGAAAGCACGAGGCATATGGAATCCATCTTTGTGACAGGAGCAAAGGTCTCAGAATAGTCAATACCCTCAACCTGAGAAAATCCCTTAGCCACTAGACGAGCCTTATACTTATCAATAGAACCATCAGATGCAAACTTGGTACGATACAACCACTTGCATCAAACCAACTTTCTTCCTTTAGGAAGAGGAACCAAATCCCAAGTATGATTCTTCATCAAAGAAGAATACTCCTCTATCATAGCACTATCCCATTCTAGAACACCCAAAGCATCTGAAAACTTCTGAGGATCAATAGAAACTACATGACTCAAAAGACTGATACCTGAAGTGTGGGAATGAGTGGAACATGTAGCTATGGGATCACCTACAAGAGAACTAGCATCCTCAAGAAGTGTACGAGCCCATAAAGGTCGACGTGGTGCAGGTGGAGGAGAAGAAGAAGATGGAGTAATATCAACAACAAGATCGATACCAACATCAGGAACAACATCATTACAAGCATCATCATCATCACCTGGAAGCACAACATCCTCTGAAGAAGAATTGGGAAGAAGAGAGGGAGAGGCTTGTGATGGAGAATCCTTCGAAGTGAAAGACTCATCAAATTGAACATCATGATGAAAATGAACCTCTCGAGTGACAGGATCAAACAACTAATAACCCTTCACATCCTCACAATAGCCAACAAAAATGAACTGTTGACTTTTCTTCTCCATTGCCTTACGCCTACCATCTAGAATGAATGCCCATGCATCACTCCCAAATATTCTAAAGTAGGAAACCTTGGGCTTGACATGAGACCAAGCCTCCTCAGGAGTAATATTTTGTATTGCCTTGTGGGGCATACGATTCTGAATGTAGCTTGCACAATTGACAGCCTCTGCCCAAAATGCGGGAGCCATGGATCTAGATTGGAGCATATAATTGGTGATCTCCCATAAAGTTCTATTCTTCCGCTCGGCTACACCATTCTGTTGAGGAGTGTATGGCACTGTGTGTTGATGAAGAATACCCTTAGTACAACAAAATTCTTGAAATGCTTGATTGACATACTCCCCCCATTATCTGTGCAAATCTTTTGAAGGAAATGTCCTGACTGCTTCTCCATAAATGAAAGAAAGGTCATGAAATGTTGAAGAACCTCATCCTTTTACTTCAAAAAATACACCCAAGTACGCCTAGAAAAATCATCAATGAAGGTGAGCACATACTTGGCCCATGAAAAAGAAGGAGTGGGGAATGACATGAGGTCACTATGCACCAACTCAAGGGGTGCCGAAGCACGTGTGGCCATACCCTTAGGAAAAGGATCCCTATGATGCTTGCCAAGCACACAACCTTGACAAACTCCATCTGAACAAGAGATCTGAGGTAGACCAATTACCAAATTTTGTATGCTCATCTACTGAAGATATCTATAATTTAGGTGCCCAAACCATTTGTGCCAAAGCTTGCTTGTAGAATCTGCATGAGAAATAAGGGATGATCCTGATGAAGACTCAAATCCATCAAACCTATACAAACAGGCCGCACGGTCAACTGTTCCTATAGCAATGACCTTCTCAGGATCCTTCATCTCTCGAGTAGTCACATCAGTAGGAGAGAACTCAATAAGCCTTCCATCACCATGATTACAAATTTGATAGACAAAAAGCAGATTCTATGAAATATTAGGAACAAGAAGAACATCATCAATGCTACCATCCTGCACATGAATTGAGCCTGTTCCCAAAACTGGAATTTGAGAAGAGTTCCCAACAACAATATGTGAAGTAAGACTATCAAAAAGAGAATCAAGAAGATCCATAGTATGATTCATGTGATGAGAAGCACCAGAATCAAGAATCCAACTAGAACTGGTAGAGGACAAAGATGTAGCTGAGAGGGCTTGCCCTTTTCCCAAAGAAGAAGACTTAGGTATGGCAAGATTATGCTTCCTCATAGCTTCCTCTAATGCGGATAGCCTTGCAAAACAATGTGCATCATTATGCCCAGATTTTCCATAGAACGAACAGTTCTCCTTCTTCTTCTGAGACTTGGAAGGTGACGCGACGGAGTTAGAAGGAGGAGGAAGTGAAGGATTATGCTTCTGATCAGTCTTCACTTTAGGCTTGGAGGGAGACTCACCACCTAAAGACGAATCTATCTTGGGCTTCTTCTTATTCTTACCCTTGCCCTTGGAAGATTGAGCCATTAAAGCATGACTCTTAGGAGGAGCATCCATCTGAATCAACTTGGCCTGCTCCCTAGTCAATCGATCACAAAATTCCTCAAAAGAAGGCATCTTATGATCTACCCCCATAGCATCCATAGTAGAATAGAAAGTAGAGGAAAACACTTGAAAAGGACCTCTAAGCTTAGACAAGATCAAGAAAATACACTCCTTATCTTCTTTGGCATGACCACATCCTTTTAATTGAGACAAAATCAATTTGAACTGTGCAAGGAAATCCTAAATAGAAGGAAAAACATCTGGAGAGAGAGAAGTGAGATTAGTTGCAAGCTGTAAGATCCTAAACTGATTGACCTTACCATACAATTTTGAAAGCTTATCCCACACATCTTTAGGTGTTTTACACTCAACAATATGAAACAACAAATTATCAGACACATGAAGACCTATGAGTCCTTTAGCCTCATCCATTTTGTTTCGATGAACAAATAGCTCAAATGTTTTTGTGAATTCAGGTTGGTCAGCATCTAACAATTGCCATAGACCTCGAGATTGCAACAATTGTGAAATTTTGAGCTTCCATGTGTGATAGTTGTGCAGAGTGAGCAATTCAATCCTAGGGTTTGACATGATATACAAGGGGACACAAAGGACTAAAAAGTAAGATAAACGATACACCTCCCCCCCTTCCCAAGGAATAGATATAAATTGATTTTACAATTCTCAAACACCAAATTTTCTAAGAGATACAATAATAACAACTTGCAACTTCAAGCTAGTAAAAAAGGCATAAAATGACATAATTTCTAGAAAAACACCTTGTCCACAATGAAGCTCGTCAAAGCATCTTTATGACGTTATCTCATTTGTTGAAAATAGACTCCATTTGCAAAATTTACGTGGATTTGAAAAAAATGCCTATTGTAGGCACTTTCGGAGCTCTTAATCACACCAGATGATCACAGAATGCTCCGACATCCTCGCAAGCCATGCCAAGCTCCAGTAAGGAAGTGCCAAGGCACCAAGGAGAATGGGTCAAACACAGTCGAGGTACTACCAAGTCACCAAAGATGGAAGTGGAAGTACCAAGTCACCAAAGAGAATAGGCCACACACAGCTCGAGAAAGTGCCAAGATTCGCAGGGATAAAGACACATCACTAAAAAAATTGAATTCAAGCAAGAATTGGGCCTACTTCAACATAGAGAATTAGCCTTTAAAAGAATAGAAATTGGACTCCACTGAGATGGAGCCTCTTCGTACCTTCACTGAAACAAAAAAAATGTGCTTCTCCAACCACCATAGATCACCTTCCTCAATGAAAGAAAAACACAACCCTTCCAATGGAGAAAATTACGGCAGGGAAAATCAAGGAATTCAGCCTCTAAACATTCTCCCCGGGTCACAAAAACATATCTATCATCTATCCCTTTGTTAATTCAAATATGCCTGCAGGGAAGATGAAGATGGAGGAATCAAAGCATTCAGGAAGGCCTAGAGAGTTGACGACCCTGCCACCGTCCTCCCCATCAATACAACCAACTCCCTCCAACGCCTAGGTCACCTTCCTCAACTCCAAAAAAAATGCAGCTCTCCCAAAGTAGGTGAACACATGAACATGCTGAGGGGTGCAGCCAAGACTGTCAAAGCACCCGTATCAATCTCCCCCTGGTGTGGGCCAGAAAGGGTGAAAACTTGGGACCCTTCTCAGGGAAGCCCCCATCCTACTTGACCGGTGAGGGACACGGTAGATCTGTTGGTGGACACTGAGACTTTCACCAAGAATAGAGAGCTGGAAGTGGGAAGTTCAGACACAAGCAAGGAACGGGCTTCTTTAGGAATTTCCTGCACTATGTAGACTTAGACCTAGTGAAAAATCATGGGCAGAAAGGTTTGCTATCACAGTTGCTCTTATACCATGTTGATGCACCCAGGAGCCTGTGCTGCAAGCCAAATCAACCAAGCAATGAGAAGCGACCAGAATGAAGCTATTTCACCATTGATGTGAATGAATTTTACAATATACAAAAGCCCTATTAAATAGAGCAGGTGATTGGCAAGGAGCCATCTAAAATGTCAATGCGTAGCAGAGATGATCAGTAGAGCAGGTGACATAAAAGGAAAGGAGCCAACAAAAACAATAATGTGCTAAATGCACTAAATAAGAATTAAATGCAAAGTTGGACTTAATAACACGTAGGTTGAAAAAATGTGCATGCCAACAATTACAAGCATCAAAGAGGTTGTATCTTTGCAATTATTTTGTGTTTTGATGTTGGTAAAAATTCTAATTTGATCCTTGCAATGATAATATCATTTGAGTCTTCGAAAATGCTATAATGCTTCAATTCCTTCTCCTTAGATGACTTGTTGTAGGGAACTCTATGACTATTTATCAACTTTTTTTTGCATGTGATCAATAGTTTTGTGACATCTAGTTTTGTCATTGGTGTCAAATTTTTCCAAATGACAAGTGGCAGTAGGGATGAGGTCTAAGGTGGTATCATTCAGCCCTATAGTTAATAAGAAAGAGATTGTAAAAGATCAATGGGATATTGGAAAGAAAAGTACATGGTTGTGGTGCTTGACAATGTGTTTGACTATCTCAGTTGCAAGTGTTATGATAGTTTGTTTGTTAAGATTGCTATACATTTTCAAGTGATATTCAAGGTGAAAGATCACAAACCAAGTTTATGACTACACTCATTGAATGTTTTACTCCATCAAGTGATTTACTTCAATAGAAATTTCATGAGGTTTGTATATGTTGAAATGGATTACTTGGTATAATGATTCCCTTGCTTGGTGTATGGTAGTGGTCTATTATCTTTGTGGAGAGTTTGTACAATGATTCTCACTTAGTGGTTCCTCTATCATGACTGTCTAGTGGCCTCTCTAAAGAAACATTATTGATGTAGCTACTTTGAACTGCTTGGTGGAATGTATTCTTATCTATTGTGTATTTGAAAGGGGAAAAGTATATTAGGTATGATCAAGTATCAATTTTGTTGAGGTGACAATGATGTCAATGCTTGGCATAATAATTGTTTTCCTCTATACTCTTGATCAATCATAGAAAATCTACTCCTCTTCATTAAGGTCTACCAATGAGGGAGTAAATGATTATCGACTGAGATGATGGTTTATATTCAATTGTCTTGAAAATATGCTATTGTAGAGAATTCCTTTGTATTTTTCTAGTCATTGCTTCTATGTCTTGAAGTGATTGTTTCCAATGTGCTAGTATGACAGCGGATTTGATTGTTTGGAATCTTGCATCTTTGTATTGCTTGCTATTGTGTCTTAGTCAATGAGGTCTTTAAAATAGTAATTGTCTTGGAAAGTGGTATACATGGCTCAGTTAATAGTTTATTTCTCCCAATCATTGAGGGTTGTTGCTAATATTTAGTGTTAGGATGATCATGACATTTCTCTCTAGTTATTTTGATGGGTCCCATTGTCATTGTTGTCAGAGGGGGAGAAAAATATTCAATCAGTCTACTTCACAAGGGGAGTAATAAGGTGTGAAATTCAATTAAGTTGACATCAATGCCAAATGGGGAGTTTTTTGGAAGTGGAATTGTTTTTTCATTGATGTCAAAGGTTTATAATTGATGGTAATGGATATCAATTAGAGGGTCTCAAAGTCAAAGGTTGATGCAAAGGTTGCAAAGTGAAAAGGAGTTATTCTTGTTCATCATGGATCTCAAATCATTGATTGCAAATAATTGATCTCAAAGTATAGTTGATCTTGTTCATGCTTGCCTCAATGTATCTCATGTTGCTTCAACAATGTCAAAGGTAACAACAGGTTGTTGCAGTGAATTGTCTTATGATGTTGCTTCAAGGTGTTGATATAAAATTTTGTTTCTATATCTCAAGGTTTTGATAATTCTATACTCATCTCATAATGGTATTGATGCAAAGATCATTTAGTAAGTTACAAATATCATCTGATGTCACATGATCTCAGTTGGATTGGTGTTTGTTTTTCTTAGGGTTTGTTCATTATATGTAAAAAGTTTAAAACCCTAAAATCAAGGGTATTGAAGAAAGACGCTTATTAAATTTTATTTTTAATCTAAAAGAAAAGTGACTTTAAATAGTAGGTTAATAGTTTTTTAAGTGAGTTTCTTAAGGGTTTCAATACATTGCTTTAAGTGGGTTTTAAGTGGGTTTCAAATGCCTTCATTTATATTAAAATTAAGGGCTATAATTTAAATGTTTTAAAAGTGGGTTTATGAAATCTAAGGTTAGATTTTAAATGTTCTCAATGGCTATTTCTCAAAGATTTAATTTGACAGGTAGCTTCCTTTATAGGAGACATAACATCTTAGTTCCTTTTCCAATTCTGTTTCTATATAAATGTGAAGTGTCACTTGTTGGTGCTAATTTAGAAGAGATCTTTTTTTATCTTTTGATGTAGAAGATTTGTGTGGTGTGTAATGTGAAGAAAATAAAATTTTTGATTTAGAAATCTTATTGAAGTTTCAATGTATTAAATAAAAGCAGAGTTTCAATGTATTTATGAAAAGCTTTTGACAGATGATTTAAGAAGTTTAAAATGATCAAAGTCTAAGTTATGATGCTGAAGAGGATTGATGTAATGTGAGTTGATAATGATCAAAGATAATTTTATGATGTTGGAGAGAGTTTTTTGTGGATGATATTTTATTCATATTTCTAATAGTGATATGACAAAAAGTGCTAGTTGAGTTTTCATGAAAAGGAGCAATATCTGAAGAATGATGAATACATAATTGAATGTCTAAAATTGATTGTAGCTCTCTTGAATTCAGTATGATGTATGTATTGGTGTTGAAATGGAATGAGCTTGATAAATAAGGAGGTGAATATGTCACAAAAAAATCATGGTGATTGCAGAAGGTATGGATGAGTTTTATTGATTGCAGAAATATTGCCGAAGTATGTTGTGAAAGATTTGAAAAATGATTTTGATAGATATATTGTGATTTTTGAATCAAAAAGGTGTCAAAGATAATTTGAAAAGATTACTTCTCTCAAATACAAGATAAAGCATATTTTTATCAGTGTTTGAAGAGGTGATGGCTGTATGAGAGATGGTTGTATATCAGATTGGTGTAAAAAGACTATGTCAATCTTTCTTAGGGATTTGTTTGAGCCTTGTTATGAAGTGAAATAGGGTAACCCTCTGTAATTTCTTATTTTCTTTTGAAGATTACTAGAGAGGTAGATTGACGATTGCTAGTGAGTTGGATTAAAGATTTTTGGTGAGGTAGATTGAGTTGGCCAATGAGGTATGTCGATAGCTAGTGAGGCTTGAGTGATTTTTCAGTGACATTTGAACAGTTACTAGTGAGGCTTGACTATTAGCTAGTGAGGCTTGTTGTATTTCCAGTGAGGCATATAATTTGTAAATAACAAGTTTTTAATAAAGCAATTATTCAAAGTGGTTTTTTCACCCTTTTAGGGTTTTTTCCACTCATAAATATGGTGTCTCATGTCTCCTTGATGATATGTTGCTTTGTACATGATTCAGTATTCCTAATTTGTATGTGATTTTGTATTATGCACATCTTTTTGTTTTTTTTATGAAATACATATCTAAATTTTTGTATGATCAAGAGTGTTAATGTTTTGAGATTGATTTTATCTAACCACTACTTTACCCCCCCTCTCAGTGGTCCTGTACTCCAACAAGATTGATTTTGGTGGGGCTAGGAGATTATCTTAGGTGAATTATAAAGTGTTAAATTAATCATAAAATTACCAATGAAATTCAAGGTGAAGATGAATTAGAGAATTTATAAGTATCCCAAGAAAATTTAAATTGAAGGTTATTGATTTTGTAATATTTGTGTACAAGAAATTTTTTAGTGTTAGAACATAGATATATTGAGAGGGGGGTGAATCAGTATATCCCTCAAAACCAATTCAAATTAGCTTATCAAACAAACTATGTGGCTATCTTCAAAAGATAACACATGTAGAAGCAAAAGAAAATACACATAATGCCTAAATTCATGTGGAAACCCAACAAGAGAAAAACCATGGTGAACAAAGTTTCCTGGAGCTACTATCCAAATCCAGCCTAACAAATGAGAAAAAAATTACAATAGAAGTTTTATGGTTTTTAATCAATGTAATTTCACAAATCCCTGCCTACGTACAAAATCAAGTTTCTAAATAAAACTCTTTGAAGAATAAAATAAAAAATCACAACCACAAAAATTCTACTACCTCTCTCTCACTACCTTCATCACATCAACACTTCTTTCTACCTTTGGCTCATTGCTTCGAGAACTCATGCTTCCACTTTGGCATTGGGATCACTACCTCCAACACTTATTCATGTGATTTGGTCGGCTCACTCCCTTCCACACACCACTCAAACTCTTTTTCTTTTGGCTCACTACCTCTATAATACATTAAACATATTTTTGGAAATACACACATTTCTTTGATTTCAATGCACTACTACCAACAAATTGCATTATTTGAACATTGAACACTTGTACACTTTGATCACACACTTGATCATACATATATACCATATGCAAAAAATGAAAGGTTTCTCCTTGTCATCCATCTTGAAATGCATTAATGTGAAACATGCAATGACCATAATTGAGTCAACTACAATACATCCACAAGAAAGGGAAATCAAATGCAATCGAAGCCAAGATATAAGAAGTACCTATTTTGAATTTCATGTATACCAATGTTGGATCATGCCATAAAAAAATGATGTAAATAACTTAGAACACTAAATCAGCAGAAAAAACACTCAACCCTTGAACTACTAATTTCTAGACCAAAAGCAATATTGGAAAAGCAAGTTAACAACACACATATCACATTACAAGCATGGAATGGTATTCAAAAATATTCTCATTCTTTTCTTTCACCACTTTATGCAACATTATGCTGATGCAAGCAAATAAACAAAAAACCAGTACCTATTGCAAACCTAGACAACACAATCTTGAGATATAACTTTTACAACACAATCTTGAGATATAAATTTTACACAATCTTGAGATATTACTTTTACAACACAACTTGTGGTACATCATAGACACTGAAACTCGAGAGGAGAAAACAAAGGAATGTTGGAAACACTTCTTCAAAACTACAAGCATAAAATAAAAACTATGAAGAAATATGAAGCATTTATTAGAACCTTTCATGATTGCAATAGTACAGTCACCACTTTGCTTATTCAATAAAATTTTGTGGTAACATAAATAATCTAGAAGCTAGAAAATGCATGCTTCATACTCCATTCCATCTATTACTCAAACCATAGGACCATAAATTAAGAGAAGAACAACACCACCCCAAAAAGGAGCAACCAAACACCGGGCCAACCAAGGCCAAGATCCAACACAGGGATAGGAGAGCACCCATGTGGAGGTGAAGATCAGTAGCACATTTCTGAAAAAAAAAAAAAAACCCAAACAAGGTAACAAAGATAGCCTCCTAAATCTTAAAAGTGCAAAGAGCCACCCAGGCCTAACAAACAATCATAAAACTCACAACCACACTCCTATTGTGACAAAAAAATAAATAAAAAATAGAAAAACACCTCCACCAAAGTCAAAATAAAATAAAATCCAGAACTATCAAAAAGCATGGCAAGACCCCTGCATCCACATTAAATCGTTGAACATGGAGAAGAATAAACCTCCAGAGAGCATACAAATAGAAACACCAATAGACAAAGAACCTTCTAAAATAGACTTGGTGAGAGACAAGACAAAATCTCCCACAGTAACAAAAAGGTCCCACAAGGAATAGGGGCCAAGGTAAAACAAGGCCAAGAGGTCCCACACAGATAAGCCGACCTAGAGAACTGCAAGAAGTGCAACAGAATACCACTCCATAGAGAAAAAATCAGACAGAACCAAACACCTTTTGACCACCCACAAGTACCGACAAAGAAAGTAGAACCCGAAGAATGTAGAGAGGGCATAGAAACCCTCCTCAACAGAGACAAACAACTGATCCAAAAAGCGGTGTGAACACCATCACAGACCAATAGACTGGCCGCAAGCTGGTAAGGAAGCAAAAGCCTTCCCCACACACCCGACGCCAACAGAATAACCCCTGTAGGCAAAGAAAACTCTAGAACACCACAGACCCAGGTCGTGGTGGCCAGAGAGGAAGTATGAACCGCAACAAAAACCAGAGCAAAGTCCCTTGAGTCCCTTGGCACAAGAAGAAGAAGCGGCGCAGAAAGGTCCAAAACAAACCCATATGCAGCAACAAACACATAATAAGCAGTCCCCAAATCCACAACAAGAAAACCGACCAGATATGGGACACCTGCAGAAGAAGCAACGAAGGAAAACAAGCAATCGTTCCTCAGTCCACCCTTCGCTTTCCAAGCACACAACCTCACAGGAACAACCGTAAGCAGCGGCCAAGAGCTCCAAAAACCATCCGGATCGCCATCGTCTTCTCTAACGCCTTCAATAATTAAAAAAAAAAGTGCTCTCTGTTTCTTCCCGCTCCAGACTCCGCTCTCCATTTCTTTTCCTGGTTGTTTGATGTTGTTGAGTATCTGACCATGAATTATTTGCTAGACATGTTTTGAATACCAAGTATCAAATTTATGTTACAATATTTTTTACCTCGTATAAATAAGATTATTGTATAAAATTTCATAATCAATATTGAATAAAGCTTGATAGAATCAATGATATATAAATGCCACACATAGCTCTTGATAACCTTAGATTTCTCTATGTGGCCCTTCAAATTTTAATTACACAAAATCTAGAGTGGACGAAATCAAATTAGCTTTTCATCATTACTTAGATAGTTTGAAAAAGATCACTATGAATGAAGATCAAGGATGTGAATATTGCGTTTGATTGTAATTGTTGAAATGATTAATTTTCATCGATCTAGTAGTTGTTAGGCAACTCATTTATATTTGAATTGTAGACTCAGTTTTGTTATAATGAGGATTGGTCATTGTTACAATTATATCATGTGGAAAATAAAGTTTTAATAATATATATTATAGGATTCTACATCCATTTGATGACATTTTTTCACTCATTAAGACCCAATGAACAAGGATTTAAAATGTTGATTTAAAACTATTATAAATATTTAACATCTTTCTTCAAAGTACTCTCTTAAAAAAATATATATGGAAGATAATATGAATCATGATTGAGTCAAATATTTAAGATAAGAGAAATAAAATTATTTTAATGAGAAGGCATAGTCAAACATAAAAACATAGGGATATATAAAAGAAAAAATATCTAAATTGATATTAACACAGTCCATAAACTGGAATTTGATATAAGAGAAAGTACATTTACTTCTGATCACTAATGTCTTTTAATCACAAAATATAACATAATTGTTAATTTTACTAATACATGCCAAATACAATTTCCAAGAAAAAAAACATTAACCAACAAAACACAGAAAAAAATACTGATAGAAAAGACTTTTCTTCACAATCAACTCAACAATAAAAAACATGCTAAAATAAAAAGACTATTAACAAGCTATTTTTAATTAATAATAATCCTCGAAGGCAACCCTGGACATTATTATTTAAACTAAAATAACACCAAATTATTGCTGGCGGCTCATGATATATTCAAATTCTGCCAGAGCTATTATCCCATAAATTTGGCATATTTTGCCAATAGCCTCCATCATCTTCTGTATTAATATAATCTGTAGATGGTAGAGATTCAACCACTTCTTCCGGTTTATCTGTAAACTCTATAGATTTGAGGCAGAGCTCTTGTGAAATTGATGGTGATTGTTCTTGGACAGATCGGTTGTATGTGCCTGATACTGAAGGGAAGGAGGAATACCTTGAATTACGCTCTGTTGGCAGAAAGCTAAAAATATTACTCTGATCAAGCATTTCACTGTTGATGTTTGTTGAATATGAGATCAATTGATCTTCTCCCATAAAATGCTTATTCGAACATTGAGAATTATATGAGTTCAGCACTTGTTGTTCTTGAGACATAAAATTAGATGCAATTGAACTTGGTACCATCTCAACTGATTGAAGTGCAGATCCTAGAAAGTCATGATTCAGGTGAATATTTCCTTTGGCAACAAGGTTCATCAAGTTTCTGCCTATTCTTGCTTCAACCTCCAGCAGGGAAAGGTACGAAGACAATGGAATTGCAAATGTTCCAGTGGTGTCTTTGAGTCCCTTCTTGAGATGGGTGTTCCAGTGGTTCTTTATGTCATTATCCGTCCGCCCTGGCAATCGCTTTGCAATTTCAGACCACCTAAGACATAATATCGACATCAATAAATTTACTCACAACGCTAAACACATGAAATTAATTGAAGTTTCTTTCTATACTTACTTGTTTCCGAGACTTCCATGGTAGAGCCGTATTATTTGGTCTTCTTCAGAAGAGAAAGTTCCTCGTTTTATATCAGGTCGCAAATAGTTGGTCCAACGCAGCCTACAACTCTTTCCGCATCTCATTAAGCCTGAATCATCACACCCCAAATGTATTCATATTATGTGAATACATATCATCCAACATATAACAAGCTTAAGATTTAAATATATCCCTTGTTTTAATTGACCGAAAAGAAAGAATACCCAACTGACCATGGTCGTTTAATTTAAGATAGAAGTACCTGCATGCTTTGGAAGTTTATGCCAATTACCATGGCCGTGCTTATGTATATACTGGATGAGTTTGTTGTCCTCTTCTGTGCTCCAAGGGCCCTTCTTTACTTCATTCTCACTGCAACATGGACCTCGCACCATATCTCCTGCAATAATACCACTAGTTCAGATTTCGATCTAATAGCAGTCAAAGGTTCACTCTAAACTACATTCACTATCAAGGTTAATTGTGGGAGTGGGATAAGCTTTTCTAAAGCATCCCTGCCCAAAACATAAATCTAACTTATATTCATTTAATTTTTAAATTCCTGAGAGTAATCACTTTACTACTCACGAGTAAGAACAAAATGTAAATTTTAGACAATGGGACAAAAAATTTCTCTAAGTAGATGGATTAAGT
This sequence comes from Sequoia sempervirens, assembly GCA_007258455.2. Classification (NCBI taxonomy): domain Eukaryota; kingdom Viridiplantae; phylum Streptophyta; class Pinopsida; order Cupressales; family Cupressaceae; genus Sequoia; species Sequoia sempervirens. The sequence continues at coordinate 11,600,877 of VDFB02047144.1, read as the reverse complement.
AGAGTTTTTAAAGAATGTTGACATACCTTATCCACACTACTGCTAAGGGGATACCCTGGTCTGCTGAGGAGAAATCTTATAGATCTGTGCTTTCTCTACAACATCTAAATGATTAGACATGAGACACGGTATCTATTTATATAGTTTCATTTATCATTTTATCCATCTTCGGCCTCTCTGTGTTTCTAGTATTTTGTTTTAATCGGTGGGTTAGTAGGCTTTTGACTTTTGTTTGCACGTTCTACTTACTATCCATCGAGATGTGGGCAATGGTCCACCATACTACGTGAATATTATAATTAAGTACCAAGTTGGAAGAAACAATAATAAGAATCATTGCATAGTTTAACAACCCACAATAATTCAGCCGTGGATGTTGGACATATTAAATACATGATTAGTTTATGTTTATAAATACTTTACTTAAAACATCTTCTGTTCAATTGTGAAATAGTCATTGAACTGTTCCTGATTTTGAGGTTTATTGATGATATATGAATACAAGGTATGGTCAGCGTCCAAGAAAAACAGTGCGCATGACCAGTAAGCAGCCTTTGAATTTGATATCATCTGTCCTTTTAAAATTAGTTGTGAATAAATTTACAAATATCTAATATGTGAAAGGAGAGAAGAAACATGACCAATTCCTTCAAACGGATATAGGCTCAATTAAATAAAAAATAATTTCATTCAATTTCAAATATCAGTATTTATAGCATATAGACTATCTATTCCAATGAATATTTATATCGTTTTACTCTTATTTTTAGTTTTCAATAAAATTATTATTTATATTTGCAAAGGTTTTCTTGAAATCATTATGGATTCTTATAATATTGAAAAGGAAAATTAAATACAAATGATTTATATTTTGGATAGTTTTAAAGATTATATATTAATCAAAATGAGAAAAATATTATTAAAATGATTGTTTTGATAAAGGAAAAAATGGGTTTTACAGGGATGCAAAACCACAAAGTTACAAAATAAAAAAGGAAAGGACTAAAAAGTCCAACTAATTAAACAAGCTGCAAAAAGAGAAAAACCCAGAATAAACAGCAGCCAGCCAAAAAAAGATAGGAAGGACAATTGAAGAACCAGCCAAATTGCAGACCAAAAAATCAGCAGCAACTAATCTAGAGTCTTCAGAAGAGCCTCAGTCTCAGCTTCCAGATCCTGCATATTCTGGACACCCTTCTTGAATGTTTGAATCATTTGTGGCATGGGGGGTGCCTTCCTTTTCAGATTAGCCCTGGTTCTCTTCGCAATCCCAATATCCTCTTCCTGGTTTTTATCTTTCACCTCTTCCAAATCAACTACCAAGGACCCCTGTTGAGCTTTCTCTAGTTTTTCAGTCATTGCATTAATAATGATGGCATTATGTCTTGCCCTTCTATTATTCTATTTAGTAATTATCTTCACAACATTTTTTATTTTTTCCAAATCAATTTCTATCCTTTTGGCCTTACCCGCATTGTCTTGGATCTTTCTACTAGCAATGTTCTCATTACGCTCTTCATCCTTCTTGCATAATGCAAAAACCTTAGCTCCCACTTCTTCCAATTTACTCTGGAGGGCCCAGTTTTTAATTTTCAAATCACTAATTTCATAGAAGATCCATTTTGGCATTCTGAAATGGTCCACAGTATTATTCCTAGCTATGCCTAGAAAATCAGCAGTAGGTTCCCTATCAAGATTGAGACAATTTTTAGTAGGGTCAGAGGCTCAAGGGGACCCAGTTCTAACATCTCTATCCGTCGATGAGACAACAGAGGAAGAATTATTATTTGTGCCATAATCTTCAGATTCAGGAGAATATTCAAAATACAAAACAAGGTTTTTAATAGGGAATTTCTTTCTAGCGCCTTTGGTTTTGGGAGTAAAGCTTCTAGACTCAGAAGTAGGGCAGACTTTAACAGGCTGGGGATTATGGATTTGGATTTTCTTGCCAGTCTGGGCAGAGGATGGATCCAGGACCATCCTTACCGGACTCAAATTTGGTTTATTCCTCGAACAACTAGTATTAGTGTCACTGTCCTCAGACGCCGAAGAGGCATCCAGGTTAGCAGGGGCTGATAGATTTTGGAAATGTTCAAAAATTAACCTTATCAAACTAGTATGTGATATAGGATATCTTTTAGGGTTTTTCTTATGGTCTTCCAGACTTTTTCTTAAGAAACAAAGTAAATAATAAAGGAGAGAAACACTGACCTTATAGAGAAAATGATTGAGCAAGGAAAAATGATAGCCATAGACCCTCGTGAACTGACCATCCAGGGTGATATACTCCATAATGATGCGCAAATTTTTTTTCCAGAGAGCTTTAATGGTGTCGGCCTCAAAGTAACTATTGAAAACTTTCACAAGTTTCAATTTTTCCTTATCTTTCTTCAGAAATCTGACCACCACTTCATTAGAGAAATTCATGTCCTAGAAAAATTTGTCCTTCAGTGGACATACTAGTGACTTCAACAATGAGATTTTCATCAACCTTAACTTTCCTGCCAAAAAGGGTTATTTCCCCATTGTCCCAATTCTTCTCAAAAAGCTCTGTTGCTTCTTGATTAGACCCATGGAGTTTCTCTAGAAAAGGGAGTAAA
>VDFB02047144.1:11467057-11598177 GCA_007258455.2 Sequoia sempervirens | reverse complement strand
TTTTGATATGACAGATCTTGGTTTGTTGCATTACTTCCTTGGTCTTCAAATCCATCAGTCTTTTACTGGGATTGCTATCTTCCAGCATAAGTATGCTCTAGATTTTCTTCAGAGGTTTGGAATGGGTGATTGCAAGCCAACCCCTACTCCTTTTCAGTTAGGTGTTGTGTTGTCCACTAGTTGCACTACTCCATCCGTTGATGCTACTTTGTATCGACAATTGGTTGGCAGCCTTTTGTACTTAACACATAGTCGTCCTAATATTTCCTTTGCATTTGGTCATGTCTCTCATTTCTCTCAAGATCCTCATGAGAGTCATTGGAAGGCAGCCAAGTGTATTTTATGATATATTCAGGGCACTACACAGTTTGGCATTCACTACACATCAGGTGCTACTGAGATTGTGGGCTTCACTAACTCAGATTGGGCTGGTGATGTTGATGATAGAAAGTCTACTTTTGGCTTTGTTTTCTGTCTTGGTTCTAGTCCGGTTGCTTGGTCTTGCAAGAAGCAAACTACTATTGCTTTATCATCAACTGAGGCTGAGTATCAAGGAGCTGTGTTGGCTAGTCAAGAGGTTCTTTGGCTTCGCCAGTTGATGGATGAGTTTGGCTTTCCTATTGATCAACCCACTATTCTTTAGTGTGATAACCAGAGTGCTATACATATTTCTTGCAACCCAGTGGAGCATCAACACACTAAGCATATTCAGATCCACATGCACTTCATTTGGCAGCTCATTCAAGATGGTGTTCTTGCTTTGGAGTATTTTCCTACGGTGCAGCAGGTTGCCGACATCTTCACTAAACCGTTGGTATCTCCTCGCTATCTTCAGTTGCGATCACTGTTAGGGGTGAAGGAGGTTGTCCTTGGGGGGTCTTGAGGAGTCCTCCCTCCTTTCACTTTTGTTCTCTCTTTTGGAGAGGAGTTTTCTCCCACAGGGTTTTTCTCCTTTTCTCTGGTTATGAGAGATTTGCAGTTCATTGCATTGTAGTTGTACATAGGTTCCTAACAAGGCTTTATTGCCTGGACCTATAATGTATCTCATATTGCATATTGCATTTTCATTCTTTTTTACTTTCTCCCTAAGTTGCACTTAAGGGGGAGTGTTGGCATGCACGTTTTCATCCTACGTGTTATTAAGTCCAACTTTGCATTTATTTTCATTCGGTGCATTAATGCTTGGGCGGCTCCTTTCTTTTCACGTCACTTGCTCTACTGACCATCTCTGCTACACATTGATGTTTTTGAGCGGCTCCTTGCAAGTCACCCGCTCTATTTAACAGGGCTTTTGTAATCTATAAACATATCATTCTTGATCAATGAATTTGATCGACTAGTGAAATAGCATCAGTTTTAAGTTGCTTCTCTGCCTTGTGAAGGTTATAGGTGGTTGTTCTGGGAACACTAAGAGAAAAAACTATGCACTTTTACAAAAAAAAAACGACACTCAAATCTGAAATACCGAACAAAACTTATGACACTATGAAGTTTTCCACCTTACAAAATAATTGTTCCTTCTTGCAAAATAAATTTTCAAATTTCTATAAAATGATTTCTTGGACCAAAAATCAGAATGAAGAAGAAAAAATGGCAAAAATGAATAGTGCATCCTCTTCTTTGAACAACTTTTGATGGCCCTCACAAGGGCAATACCCTCTGCTCTGCCTCCAAATCAGCTTCAAAGCCCTTTGCTGTCCATTGAAATCCACGCTTATGGATGCCAAATCCGCGACAATGGATTCCAAATCGCTGACTATAACGAATTCTAGACCTGCCGCGATGAATTCCTTTGACCCTCGGCTACAAAAACCACAGCAACGACCTGGGTGACTTCTTTCCACAAAGATATGACGTCAAAGAATGAATCGGCTTCAAAGAATGAAGCCATTGCTTTCAACAGAGATCACGCCGCCTCAAGGAGGGATAGGAATCAGCCTTCCAAAACTCACGCCTCCATTGTACAAAAAAATCAGTCCCGCTGCCAACAAAACCTGCCTCTAATTGCATCTGAGCAGAGATGTCGATCTCTCTGCACAAATTAAGCGAATTTGGCGTGGCGAAGAGAGAATCCGCTTGGAAAACAAAATTAATACACCCACACACAAATTTAACAAACAGATATTTAAAAACTAGAAAGCAGAGATTAAAAACATCCATGATGGGATTGAGATTGATTGAAAAGCCAAAACGTCTGGTCTGGGATCGATTTGAAGAGTCCATTCCATAAAGAAACTTGCTATTTCAACTTTTTGTACGGCCTGAAATGATTTTGAACGGATTGAAATTATCTTTAACGGCTTTGATATCATGCTATAACTTGCAATAATCAAGAATAAATAGCAAGCACAATTAAATAATATTAATCAAGAATAAATAGCAAACACAATTCAAATAATATTGCATAAAGTCAACCAAGTATATTAGGTAAAAAAGGTGTAAGTATATAGAAGGAGAAAGACAACTAGCTTCCACGAAATGTGGATAGGACTCCTCACACATGGAGTGGTGGCGAGTTGCCTACATTAAATGAAGGAAAATGTGTCAAAAGTAAGTTGACACCTCTCAAGACACCTATCAACCCTCAATGAGAAAGAGTCAATGGGGACACTTAAGTAGGCTGAATGCCTAAGTATATGCAAATAATGCAATATATATACTAACTATGTTTCAGCTATATTTAACAATAAAATAAAATGGAAATCAACACTTTTAGAGCTGCATTGTTCGCAAAATATGTTTTGAGAATCTTTTCGTCAATGTATCCTATTGTATAAGTGGATGCTTCAATGTAAATAAGTTTTCTCTAATGCCTTCTTGCCTATGAAAATAATTATGCATGGTTTATACTCTAGTATTGTTTTGTAGCAATCAACTCTTGTTAAATCCTTGAAAGAAAAAATCAACTACAATCCAGAGCCAAAGACACAAATATCTCAAGTGCAGTCCCAACTGGTAAATAGTGCTAAGAATCACCATGGATCTCTACTCACAACAATAGAAATTGTTGCGGAGGAGGAAATTCTTTATACTCTTAAAGAAATGTGATATCTATCTTATTATAATTTGCAATCTACAATTATAATGTTTCCTTTAGTTGTTTTATACTCTTTTGTTCTTCTTTCTAATAATTTGTTGTAGTTGAATCCCTTCCTACTTGACTTCTTTCAAGAATTTTGTCTTGAAAATGTCTCCTCCTATCTTTATGCATTTTTTCCTATTAATAATATATACATATTTAAAAAAATGCAAAAAAACACCTTCCAATCTATTTTAAAATGGAAAAATGAAATCGTACTTAAAAATTTTGTAAATGTACTAAAATGTTTTGTTTTGTTTAGCAAACACTAGCAATATACAAAAGAACTTAAAATGAAATATTCAAACCCCCAATTTTCAAAAAATTAAACATAATCATGAATGCTAAATCTTCTCTAAATTTTGTTACGTCATAGTGTGCATTAATATAAGGCTTCAGCGCCGACACCCGTCATAAATTAATAGTTAACAATAAATTCATTTATGTGTCATATGATATTATTTAGGATGACAATAATAAGGCCAATAGAAACAAGCCCATCGATCAAACGTACTTTTGACCATACAACTGCGACCCCGTTAATTATAAACCTTAAGAGGCCCCAAATTCCCGTCAATTCAAATAAATAATTCACTTTGACTCTTTATTATTAAGTATCCTCGAATTTTTATTTGTTTCAAAAAATATTAAAAGATATCTTCAAAGATTTAGATTGATAAGGTTGGTCCACCCCTCGAAAGAAAACAAAGTTCCAGAAATGACCAACCCTATACGTGGGGAAAATCATGCAAGTTGATAATTAAATAACCATATTACTCAATCATCTTACGTAGGAGCATTATCTTTATGCATCAATTTCTAAAATAATTAAACCAACAATTATAGAAATGACTTAGCATTGTACCAAAAAATTATAAAATATATTCCATATACAATATGGGTAAATTTAGAAAAATATGTTTGAAAATTAGTAATCTGTAGTTTAATTAGTTAAGTATAATTAGTTAAGATGATATGTTTCTTAATTACTTCATTTATCAAAGTTTAAATCTTTTGGAGATACAACTCGGCTAGATTCGGCATGTGAGATACTTTAATAGATTGGATTTAGATGCTCATTATAGATCAATCAAAGGACAACTTATAGTTTAGATTTATGCTCCATTATAGTATTGTAATTCATTATATAAAGAATGAGATATTAATATCTATGTAATCTAGTTTTTTTCATACAAAATAAATCAATTTGAAGAAAGTAAAATTTTAGAAAAAAAATTAGGTGGTATTAAAATGATAGAGTTCAATAAAATGTAGGAAAATAAATACATCTTATATTAATTTATAGTCTATGTAACTGATATAAATTAGTAAATAGCAATCTTTTTTTAAAAAGTTGAGATCGTAAATGAAATGATTAGAATATTCTAATTCAATTTTGTTGCTTTTGGATAGTGAATGATTTTTTTTTTTGTATATTTTGTTATTCACTATAATAGATTATGGGAATATCATGTCTTTCATTAGATTGTGATCAATGATACATATACTTAGCTCCTTAAGAGCAACAACTTAGAAATTCTTATTGTAAGCCAAAGAATGGAAGATCCAGAATTACCATTTAGAATTCCACACTAAATTTCACTTTGGAGAATTGAATTTGAGTCTTCACAATGAGAATTCAACTCTCTAACTACTAGATTGAAGCCTTGTATTGGAATACAATTTCTAAGGATAAATCAGCACTATCTAAATTGTTATATATCTAAACAAAATTTCTACTATGCTCTTATATGGATCCACACCTACGATTTATTCCCTTGATCTTGACTTCCTCCTAATTCATCAAAATTATGTCTTCTACTCTCCTTCTCTTTGGTTCATATGCACTTGCATATGTGAAGATGGGTGTTGACAAGAGTCTTAGAGAGACTACTAGTGCATAAAGTTAGATTATGGAACTTATTTATTGAGTAGTAAATCCTTGTTAATAATGATCAAACTCAAATATATGGTGAGAAAATACTAAAGATGCCTAAATGATGGATTGATAGTATAATATCTATTTAAGGAAATATTGATGTAGTGCTTTTATTCTTTATATAATTTTATGAATTATTGATCATCCTTCTTCATTACTATTAATCTAGGGCTTATCTTTAAATGCAAACTCCTTGGTATTAAATTCAAAATATTTGATAGACAAACCAATGGGTAAAGATCAAATTATTTGAATTTATAAGACTAGACTATAAGGACAATTCTACAAAAGACATGAATATGTGCTCGCACTCAAATCTAAAGCATATATGAATAATTACAAATGACATTGTTTTGAACTATTATAAAGTAGAACAATTCTATGACATTGATCTTCAGATTTAAATTAACTTATATATAAAATTAAGACAAATTAAATATTAAAACATTACATGTTATATATATAACAATTTTCTCCTCTAAAAAGCCCTTTCAATCATTAATCTTTTAAATTTTCAATGCTTGCATTGGTAGAGAAATGCCTGCATACGAAAGGCGTCTCCTGTGTACGAAAACGTATTCATGGAGAGTCTCCTGTGCCCACTGCTCGCCAAACACGGCGTAATCATCGTGGCATTTCACGTGAAACGGTTGGCGATGAATTCTACTTCTTTCCCACAAACTTCTCGGTGGGGGAGAAGTTTGTCAGCAGAGAAAGACGTTTCGTCATTACTTGAATGCCTTGTGCTTTTCTTTACAAGATTGGTGTCGTTTCATGACCGCTTAAGAAAAAGTCAATTACCTAATAAGGCACACCCAACCAGCTACCATAAAAGGCAATATAAAAGAAATAATATCCAAAAATACATCCGAATCACTTCTCACTATATAACTGGATACCATGATTCTATCATTTAGGTGTGGAGAGAAAGCTGAGCTGCCCAGATTCAAGAATTTCTTCTTGGGAATAAGGTGTGGACTTTAAAACCTCTATTTAAGCCAACTATATCGCAATAAATCCAAAACTTTTGTGACTTGCTTAGTTATTTAAATCTGATTTTGTTGATTAGTTCTGGGTTAACATTTATTTAAATCAACTATTTTATTTGGAAATTAGTTTTAGGCAATTTTTTTATGTTAAACTTCTCAGCATTTCATATGGGAGTTCACAACCAGTTCATTTCCCAATCGTTCACGGAAACTTGAGAACGATAAAGTCGCCGTAAAATTTATGCATGTGCAGTCCTTTTGTACGGCTTGAGAGACATTACAATCACGTTAAGAGTATTGGAAATGTCTTACGACTATAAAGTTTAAATAATCTGTATTTGTTTGTTATTTTCGAGATTTTTTTTGCTTTTAAAATAATATATTAGATGATTATTGCAGTTAACTCAGCAGATTTTATGTAGTTATTTATAAATACAAATTACATGAATATCAGCTAAAGTTATTGCCTGTTCACGGCTTTGAACTAAATTTATATTAGTGGGAAGTTTTACATCTGAATTTTAAGCAGCGTTTGTTATTATTGAAAATGATGAAAAGAATAGGAAGAAAGAGGTATGGTACGAGCACCTTGTTGCGAGGAGAAGGAAGTGAAGAAGGGGCCGTGGACTGCAGAAGAGGATGAGAAACTGATCGAATACATTCACAAGCACGGCCATGGTAAATGGCATAAGCTTCCAAAGCATGCAGGTTGGTTATCGTTTCATAAAAATGCTCAAATGGAATACTTCATTATTGTTTCTCCAAATTTTAAGCTACAAATTAAAAAAAAAAATCAGTACTATAAAAAATAAGATTGATTGAATTTGCTATGAAAAGTTCCCTACTTTAAACTTTAGGTTGTATTTCTATATAATTTCTCAAAGTCTCTTTAAAAGTTCCTAAGGAAAAATTATAAATTATAAATTAATGTCATGCTAATCAGTTTAAATATTGGTCAACATAAAATGAAAAAAAATTGATTATCCTTTCTACCAATTTCAAGTCTCTTTAATTATCTTTTATGATCAAATTTTAAGAATTTTCACTTAGAAATAAAATTATTAAGATTTTTAGAAAAGGGCCATCGTTCATTTATAATAGAAGTAAAATGTCTTGGTTCTTTTAAAAAGAAATATTTAATATCATACATTTCTAATCCATGTCTTAGGTCAAATTAAATGTTATGATAGAAATAGTGTTGAAGAAACTTGATCTACTAAAAATATTAAAAATATGGGTTGTACATATGTCCTTATTGTTAAAAAACCTATAGTATTTGTTATTATATACTTTGTTTGAACAAGGATTTTTCGTCTAATTTGACTTTGAGAATCAAATTCTTTACTTTTTGTATAGATATTATTATTTTTTATTTTTGAAAAGACTATATATATGTTTATATGAAATATACATTTATAATATGAAAATAATTATTAAAAATAGATTCATGGGACCACATGTTGTATAGACAATTTAAATTGCACACATATTATGAGATATATTTTAGTAATTAAAAAATAAATCATTATGATAAATGATAGCAAAATATTTTAAATCCATTTGTGTGAATAAAAAAATGATATGATAATTAATGTATTAAAAATATATTGTATAACTCAATACCAATGTAATATAAGATGATGCATTTGGTCCCAATGTCATTAGATGGAAGAAAATTCATACTATTGATGACAAGAATCAGTAGAAATATAATTTATATTAGATGATGGCTTTCACATTATAGAACTCAAGAATATGAACATACAATAGTAAATTAAAAAAATAAGTTAATATTGAAAACTTACTAATTACATCTATCATGAAATATTTTTATCAAATAATGTGTACTATTTGAATAGTATAATTTTTTTTTAGAGATTAAGTTCAAGTGAATCAAAACTACGAATCTATTTAGCTATAAAATATAAATCATAAACAAATATATGAAATCCTTAATCCACTTAGAAAATTATCCTAGTGATTTTTCAATTCTGCGATTGGTGGTCTTACATGGATCCCACTAGGATTATTATTAAATATTCAATATCATAAATTAGCAAAGAAAAATAAGAGTTTAGATAGTAAAGGGGAAGTAGTTTGGTAATTTAGTGTTTTTTTATTTTTATTTTAGAATTGAGGGAGATGTTAGATGAATGCCTATATAATAGTGAATTGCATGTCTAATGGCTTTTTCTTCTTCTCTATTTACAAAACTAATCTTTTAACCTAAAAATTAAAATTTTTATTATAGGCCTAAACTTTGCATATAAATATGATCTTCACATAAATCAATTTCTATAGTCTATTCATCTTTGATATGTGTAATTGACATTTGAAAATGGATGGTGTTGATAGAAATTGTTAAAGAGTTTCTACTTATGAAAGTTCTCCTTTGATTAAACTCTTGTTACTAAGTCAAAGGTTTGATTAAGATGATTGAAGAGAACAAGAAAACATGAAATGATCTTGAAGATGTAAATATAATATTATGATTCAATGTTGGTTCTCTATGCTCCTCTCTATGCACTATTATAAATTAGAAGTGGGGCATCTTGATAAATGGATAAAAATTTACAAAAAATTATTGAATAAATACCCTCAAACACAAGTTAATTAATTGCATACTTAAATCAATCATTTCCAATTTTATTTGTAATTTTTACAATCCATTTTATACCAATCGATTTTACATAAACAAGAAATAGATTAAATAATAAAAATTGATCTTAAAGAATATATAAGAATAATAAAATAAAATGTAAATCATTTCATAATTATAATCATAAATACATTAGAAACAACCCAATAAAAATGAATCCCAAATTAAGGACAAAACTGCACTTAAGTGGCATGCTATCATATTAACTGACCAAAAATACACTACTTGAACTCAACCTCTTGACATACTTTTCAACACTGAAAGATTCAAAGTACTACTCTATATACGTTTGCATAAATAATTTTGACCTTTTTTCCATTATTATCAGCTAAAATTGCTCTTCAAAAAAGGGCAAATGTAGCCTTTTCTCCATAAACAGATTGAAAAGAATAAAATTCTCAATATATATAGTAAAAACCTTCAATTCTTGTAAGGCACCATACATTTTAGGATTTGTTTATTTGTTTAATTAATGGAATAATATTTTTATATCTATTAACTTATAAATAGGTATGCTTGTTGTGTAATCTGTGTTGTAAAAGTATACAGTTAACTTTTATGGGTTATGGAAACTGATATCATATTCTAGATGTGCACTGATATATCAAACACGCAGGATTATTGAGATGTGGCAAAAGTTGTCGGCTACGTTGGATCAACTATTTACGGCCAAATTTAAAGCGAGGAAATTTTTCTCAAGAAGAAGAAGAAACAATATTTCTCGACCATGCCAGGCTTGGAAACAAGTAATATTCAAATATAAATAAAACTATCTCTCTTTCATACATATATTAAGATTGTGGGATTTTTTTCTGACTCGTAATACTTAATCAGGTGGTCTGAAATAGCGAGGCAACTTCCAGGTCGTACAGATAATGACATAAAGAATTTCTGGAATACCCGCATGAAGAAAAAACTAAACGACACAATGACAAACATGTTTTTGGCTCCTCCATTATCTTCTTACTTTGCATCTTTGGAGATGGAAGCAAGAATTGGCAGACACTTTATGAACCTTATTGCCCATGGAAACCTTAATTTGCCTCTGTGGCCTCTACAAGTACCTTCTGTGGCGTTAAATTCTTTGCCTCAACATCAACTTCCATTTAATGCTCAGTGTTTGGACGAGATTTTTACCCAAGATGATCAACGCCTGCCATGTTCAGAAAATGTTATATCTGAGATGATTAATCAAAGCGGTAACAACACGCTTCTGTGGACAGAAAATAATTCAGATTCACTTTCCAGTGCCGTAGCAAGTGAATACAATAAGGGTGAGGAAGCAGCAGCACAGGTTTCTTTATCTCCTATAGTGAACACCAGCAATTCTGGAGCATCCGTTCCGAAAGAGCTCGTCTTCGATTTTAAGGAATTCTCAGACAACTCCATGGAAATAAACGAAACCGAAAGGTCAACATATTTCATGAATTCGGAAGATTCTACCGACTACTGGACAAATATGTAAGCTTAGAACACAATTGCTCTTCGGTTGATTTGATTTGTTTCATTGTATGTAACCATCATTGATATAATCAATAATTATGGGAAAATATTATTTATGCATAAAATATAATTAGTGTGTTTGTTTGCATTGTCTATTCATAAAGACTATCAAATTATGTGGTAAAATATTTGTTGTTTATGGTTGACATGGGATTAGGTATAATTGTATGGGGACACATAAATTTATTATATTAAAATTTAGATATCTTTATATTAAAGATATTTATAATATCAATTTGAAGTTATTTTATTTAGTTAATATTAATGTGGTTAATTTTCCTTGGCGGTGAATTGTTGGTAGTGAATTTTACTTGTGATGAATTTGTCATTGCAGTGAATTTTTCTGTGGTGAATTTTGGTGGTGAATTGTTGGAAGTGAATTTTCCTCCCCCCATTTAAAATATATAAATTAGTTCAATCTATATTCATTTATGTTATCTTTGTTTGTTTCTTGATTTTTTTAAAAAAATTATAATAAATATTACATATTTATTTATAACTTATCATTTTATTTATGAAATTTGATAATAATGATTTTTGAGACCCTCAAGTGATTACCTTCGGACTCATTAATGTCTGAGGTAAACCATATGATCAAGATCCCCCTCTTTTCGATTTTGTTTTAGTTTTCTAGTGGTTTTGTTTATGTTTTATGTTCTCTTGCTCTAAGCTTAAGTCTTATATGGACTTTACCCATGTGACTTTTTCTATCAACCTTTTTCTTTGTGAATATGTATAACACTATTTTTTAAATGGTAATATAGACACTATTCATAAAAAAAATTACCTAATATTTCATTTTAATAGATATATACATGAATAATATAAATTATTTATGAAAAAAATCAAACAAGTTTTTAACAAATATTCAATTATATAATTATTTTAAATTATAATTTATTATTTTATTTACTAAAGTGATAGTTATTTGATATTTTATTCACAAAGTAAATAGTTATTTTTTCATTAAAATTATTTTATTTATTATATAATAATTGTAAATAAATAACATTGGTTAGTTTTGTATTTTTATTATTTACATATACTTTTTAAATTATTTGTTTAACACATTGAAATCATTATACCCCTTGCTATCATTGTAGTTATGTCTCTTGACATAATAAGCATGTTAAGAAAATATATTTGAAACATAAAAAAATATATTTTAAGAGAAATAAAAATATATAAATATCAATTTAATGAAAGTAGATTTATTTTATTATCATTAATTTAAAACTTAGAATTATTATTGTATTGAAACAAATAAAAATAATATGATATTGATAGAGTGAAATTATAGTTCATTTTGATTTAATATATAAAAATAGTTTGATATAGATATATTCCATATTTTAAATATTTTAATTAATTTTTTAAATTATAAGTTTAAACCATTTTTATTGAAATCTGAGCAAGATTGACACAATTTATAGTAAGAATAAAAATGGGTGGCACCTAGCCAACAAAAACAAACCATAGAGACAAAAAAAATTATATTATATATCTATGTAAATGGTCAAAGTTAATAAATAATTAATTATATTTTGATAAAAAAAAATATTTAAACAAGAGTAATTGAAGACAATTGAGATGCTTATTAATTTTTTCCCTATAAATGTTATAATTTATAATTGATTGGTCAAACATTCGGTAAATGAGGATAAAAATATGGAATCAAGATATAGATTTTAGTTTGGAAATAGGAGATAAAATCATATTAGGATCTTAGCTACTATGGAATGGGTTAGAAAATATCCTAGTACTTGACTTGATTTCATGATGTAGACTTTTCCAAGTGATATATTCCATTTCTTTACTAGTATGACCTTCCAAAACACCTTTCCTTCTCTTTAACACAATTTTTTTTTATGAAAATTTATATTTAGAAGCATAGTGAAACTTTCTTCAAGATGGATATAACACTTGTGTATGTATTGGTTGTAGACATGACTATGTCATGTCATGTAGATTGGTCCAATTGATGTGTCCTAGTCATCTAATAGTATGGTCTTCCAAGTCTACTTGGCTTCACTTTTAGACATGCTTATAAATATGGTTTTTCTTAGAAGTATAGTGCTACTTTCTTCAAGACAATGATAAGTTATTTAGTTTGTATTAATAAAATTCAAGCTAGGGTAGAAGAGAAAAATATGTCATAACCATGTTAAGGTATATGTAGATGTTCATCTAGTGGGTTGAAGAAGTGAGGTAACACCTATTGGTGTTTTTTATATTACAAAAAATTAATCCATAAGGCAAGTGCACCATATACTCATGTAATGCATAGTATGCATCAATTGGAAGTGTTGTGAATGACTTTGACCAAGATATGAGATAAAAAAAAATGGGATTGAATAGTTGGTTCTCATGTATTATATTCATTCCAATATAAAAAATAACCTATAAGAGAAAAAAGAAAAGGGAGAATAATAATAAATGAAATCCTAATCTATAGGGGTGATGTGCCAAGCTTAAGCCTAAACTTTTATGGACATTATATCACATATTTTAATAGTCCGATGGATCCATAAACACATCAAATTAATGAAATTAAGGAAAAAATATTTTCATGATTGTTGACATGAATAAAATAAAAAATTACAAATATGTTATCAACACATCCTACACACATATAAAAATACTACATATATATAAAATAAATATAGAAGGATAATTCTAAATGAAAACAATAAGAATACATTTAACAAGTGTTCTTGTTACTAGATTGAACACATTTCAAAAATAACAAAAGGAAAATAAATAGTACAGATTTGAACTAAATATTTGAGGTTTGATAATAAAAGAAATACAATTTACCTCAAGCTTGAATCTAAAAAGTAGTGGGGCTTCAACTAAAAGGTACCCATAAATTTTCTCTAGCTCATATGAGATAATTTTATGTATATCCTAGATAGGAGATAAGAAACTACACAAAGAAAAGACATAGGAAAGGTACATAATTTTTTTCCATAAATAATAATGACTATTACATCAAAAGATTGCTCACCTACCAAAATATTGTCACTTAATTGTAATATATTTCATTAAATTATATCACAAACCTCTCTTAAATATCCAAAAATATTTGTAGGTAGATTGGTGTACTCAACTAGATTTGATTTTAGTATGCAAGTGAATTAAAATCCATATCATATAAAATTTTACAAAGACAAGGAAATTCCTCTCAATAATGTATGTGAACAACCTAGTATTCCTAGCACTCTCCTTAATTTCTAATTTTAAATAGTATTAGGGTGCTTCTTTTCTAAAACTTTTTTTTATATATCCTAAACTAGTGATTGGATAAAAATCCTAAAGGCTTTGTGTATTATGGGCCTAAATGGCATGGATTGTGTTGATTTTGATTTATAAAACTAACGAAATTTAGATATAATTATGATATTGAATGCATCATGTATTATTAGAAGAAAATACAACAGCCTAAATCATGTACATATCTTGAATCACAAATTATATTGATTAAATAAGATTAAGATTTTCATTCAAAAAACGTCTTGTATAAGGATTAAATAAAATTCTTATTTCATAATTTATACTACCAAATATGTAGGATGATGATTGTTCATGTTAATGATCTTAAATAATGATGAGTTAGATTGTACCTTGGAATAATATTTCGAGATGTTGGAATAAGCTAATATTCTTTGATAAATAGTCCAATTACACAAAATTTTGAGTCTCTAAATTATCATTTATACGTATGATACTGTAACACTTATTCTTAAAGTATATGTAGTTATTAATATGTAATGAACCAACCATGTACAAAGGGGAGTATATAACTTTAAAATATATTTTATTGGTGATTATTACTAGTACATGAGCATGCCATTCTAGGAGGCAGGAATAGGCCATGTGTTTCAAGCCAATGAAAAATATGAATTACTTGATTACTTGATGATAATGGTAAGGAAAAATATTGAAAATTAAAAAATTAAAAAGGCTTAGATCAAAGATAATGTTTATAAGAATGAAAAACTATGATAATTACATTCAATTAGATGCTTAATTGAAAGATATATTAATTACATTTTGATGACAATTTTATGGCCCAAAAAAACTAAGGAATGAATTTTTTGGTAGTGGCATTGTTTTGTCATTGATGTCAAAGGTCTGTAATTGATGGCAATGGATATCAAATAGAGGGTCTCAAATTCAAAGGTTGATGCAAAGGTTGCAAATTGA
Source organism: Sequoia sempervirens (assembly GCA_007258455.2). Lineage (NCBI taxonomy): Eukaryota > Viridiplantae > Streptophyta > Pinopsida > Cupressales > Cupressaceae > Sequoia > Sequoia sempervirens. The sequence continues at coordinate 11,583,802 of VDFB02047144.1, read as the reverse complement.
AAAGGAGTTGTTCTTGTTCATCATGGATCTCAAATAATTGATCTCAAAGTATAGTTGTTCTTGTTCATGCTTGCCTCAAGGTATCTCATGTTTCTTCAAGGATGTCGAAGGTGATAGCAAGGTGTTGCAGGGAATCATCTTGTGATGTTGCTTCAAGGTGTCGATACAAAATGTTGTTTCTATATCTCAAGGTGTTGATGCTTATTTTCTCATCTTATCATGGTATTGATGCAAAGATCATTCAGTAAGTTGCAAAGATCAGTTGATTTCACATGATCTTAGTTCAATTGGAGTTTGTTTTTCCTAGGGTTTGTTCATTATAAGAGTTTAAAACCCTAAAATAAAGGGTATTGAAAAAGGAGGCTTATTACATTTTTCTAATATAAAAGAAAGGTGACTTGAAATAGTAGGTTAATGTTTTTGTAAGTTTTTGAAAAGGAAAAAATAGGTTTTACAGGGACCTAAAACCGTAGAGTTAAAACAACTTAAGATAACGTAAAAAGTTCAAACAAACAAATGGCTGTCCCAAAAAAGAAATGACAACATAAAGAGACAGCAGGGCCCAAAAAAGGACCACCCAAAAAAACTAGCAACAAACACCACCACGCTACTCCAAGGTGTTCAGTAACTCCTCAGCCTCCTTTTCAACATCCTGCATGTCCTATAACCCCTGCTTGAGAATTTGAGCAGTATGTGATGAAGTCAAAGTCTTTCTCTTAATGTTAGCCTGGGTACGAGTCGAAATCCCTTCACCAGCCGATCTGCTGCCTCCCCTGTTCACATCCAAATCCACGACCAACGAACCCTTTTGGTTTTTTTCAAGCTTTTCCACCATCGCATTGATGATAATGGTGTTATACCTAGCGATTTTGTGATTGTTCGCAACAGTGGCCCTGATGTTTTGGCCAATCTTGGACATACTGCACTCGATACTTGTCAATCTATCCTCTTGAGATTGTTGTCTTTTCCTCGGTAAGGGAGTTTCCTGTCCTTCATTATCTCTACAATTCCAACTGATCTTCTGCTCCAAGTCCATGACCCTTTTGCTGAGATCAGTAAAACGGCCTTTCAAATTACAAACTTCATTCTGGGTCCACTTTAGAATAGTGAAAAGGCCATCTGTACTTTTTTCCACTATACTCACCATGTCCTCAGGCTTGAGCTTATTTAGGGCCGAATTAATTTCATCCTAAATAGGGGACTCATAATGTTCATTCCCCAATCTTCCAGATGTAGGGGCACTAGGGGCCGATTCCTTACTGACCATGGGTTTATCAGAGAGGATTTCCATAGAATTCCTAGAATACGAAACAAGTTTCGTAATAGGGGTACCTTTAAAGCCAGGGGACAAGCCCGGAGTAGGGCATCCAGGAGATGGCTAGGGGTTAAGATAGGGTAGAGAAGAAAAACCCGGACTAGGGCACTCATGCAAAGGCTTCAATTTAGGACAAGACAGCGGGGCAAAATCCTTAAGGGTTTTCCAACAAGATAGGGACTGGGGAGCAATGGTTTCATGACCAACAAGAACACAAGCAGGGGGGGCCCGGGGTTCGATCTCCCTACTACTTTCTATCTCCTCATCATCCAAATCTTCAATATCATCAGTTTTAGGCAAAGAAGGTAAGTTTTGAAAATGCTCAAAAATGAGCCTAACAAGACCAGGGTGAATAATAGCATTCCTCCTGGGGTTTCTTTCCACATCATCAAGGAAATTCTTCAAAGAAGAAAATAAGTAAAAAGGTAGAGATATACAAACCTTGTGACGGAAATGGTTTAGTATGGCAAAGTGGTAACCATAAACTCTGGAGAAGTGTCCGTCAACCGTGATATATTCCATAATGACTCTTAAAAATTTCCTCCATATAGATTTGATGGACTCAACATCAAAGTAGCTATTGGCAACCTTAACCATCTTCGCTTTCTCCTTATCTTTTTTGGGAAATTTAATGACCGCTTCATCAGAGAATTGCCGGTCCTAATAGAATTTAACACCCTCAGTCGAAAGACCTGTTATCTCACCAATTAAGTCCTCACTCAGCTTAAAATTCCTACCAAACAACACAATCTCATCTTTTTTCCAGTTTTTAATAAAATAGTCTAGCATACCCTCATCCGTACCATGGAGCTTTTCCAGATACGGGATTAAACCTCCCTTTTCAATTCTTTCCCATGCTTTAGCGTTATTTCTGTGCTCCTGGAAATTGCTCGGCTCCACCCATTTTCTTACTCTGCCCATATTCAGAACTCTGTAAAACAACACTCTATAGTTGCTCTTGGTCCCGTTTAGGCATTTTTTGTCGAACACCCGAAAAGCGTGCCGAAGACTCTTCTTGAAAAATAAAATGACGTCGGTCCCATCAAATCTAATGAAATCGATGTACCTGATCTTTATCCATTTCATCATGACTAATACTGCCTTCTCTTCCATGCACTGAATCATAATAAATTAGCCCTTTCACTTCAGGATGGAGGTTATCATTCTTCCTCCACGTGTTTTCCCCACCCTTCTTAACCCCTTCATTGGTGAAGAAATCCGCCACCTTATTGGCTTCTCTATAGGCATGGGAAACTTTCACTTTATCAAATTTACTTAATAAATTTTTCGTATCTTTGATCCATTTTTTGATGGTCCACGAGGGGGGGTAAGCCCAAGAATGCAATTTATTATATTTAATGAATCACCGTCCAACCAAAGATATTTCATGTTGATCTTGAGGGCTAAGCTGACCGCATGAAAAGCCCCAACAGCTTCCGCAACATGATTAGTTTGAGTTCCAATGTCCACAGCAAAAGCCACAATAAAAGCCCCCGAGTTGTCCCTTAAAACACACCCACTGCTAGCTTTCCCAGGATTACCTTTAGCCGCACCATCAAAATTGGCTTTCAGCCAGTCCAAAGGCGGCAGAGACCAATAAGCATTCTCTCTCCCACAGACACCAGGTTTGAGGACATTTGACCCAACTAATTTTGAATTCCACTTTTTGGCCATAGCAATAGCTAAAGGAGACCAGATAGCTTTCTCAAATATTTTTTTAGGGATTAAAAATAAGTTTTCCTTTATAGCCCTTACAATTTTAGCATGCAAGTCCCCTTCTGACATCTCTTTATCCCTAAACACTCTGTTGTTCCTTTCCTTCCAAATATTCCAAGACACAAAAGCTAGAATAAAAGACCATAGCTTCTTCACAAAAAAGATTTCTTGAAGGAGCTTTCCATTGCATGAAGAAATCTTCGACAGAGGCAGGAAAGATCCACGCCACATCAAGAAGTGCCAGAAGTTTATCCCAGATAATTGACACAAAAGGGCAATGAAGAAAAAGATGATTGACAGACTTGGCTTCATTCCTACACATATAACATCTATTTGGTAATTGAATTCCTCTTTTTCCAAGATTGTCCAAAGTGAGAATCTTATTCTGTAGCCTTATCCAATAGAAAATATTGATTTTTAGAGTCAGGTGATTAATCCAAGCCTTAGCCCAGAAGGGAGGAGGCCCCATTGAACTAACCAACAAAGAAGTGGCAGAGGAAACTGAAAAAATACCAGACAGGTTGTCTAACCAGACAACAAGATCCTCCACCTGGTGTTGAGCTGGTCTTAGGGCTCTGAAAACCGACTGAACAAGGCCAAGATCCTGACTGATGGTTATCAAATCAACTCAACCACCATTCCTCCAATAATCTTTAACCAAGATTCTAAATTCCTTTTTACAGTCATTCATCCATTTACTAAATTTCTCTATTCTGATTAATGGATCTTTAAAAAGCCACTTGTCTTCCCAAAATCTAACATAATTTCCATTTCCAATCAACCATCCAATTCCCAAATCCAACAACTTTCTTCCTCTACCCATATCATTCCAGCAGACAGACCCATGAGGTAAAGAAGAAGAATTTATAATCTCATTAGAAGACTCATAGTTATTAAAATATTTGGCTTTTAAAGTTTCACGCCATTCTCTATTTAGAGTAAGAGTTCTCCAAAGCTGTTTAGCAAGAAGGGACATATTCAAAACTTTAATTTTCCTTAAACCTAGGCCCCCCCTTGACTTGGGTCTACAAACAAGATCCCATCCAACAAGTGGCATTCTCTTCTTGTCCTCCACTTCGGACCAGAGAAACCTTTTCTGAATTTTTTCAATGGCCTCAGCATATTTAGTAGGAATTTTAAATATACTGAGAGCATAAATAGGGAGATTTTGCAAAGAAGCCTAAAGGAGCTGGATTTTTCCCGCTTGACTGAGTAGAGCACCTTTCCACCCCGATAGCTTCTTATTGAATTTTTCAACCAAAGAAATCCAGAACGATTTCGAAGGTTTAGAACAAAGAGGTAAGCCAAGATAGGTTGATAGAAGAGACTCAACTCGACATCCAAGAATCCAAGCAAGTTTGACTTGTCTATACTCTGGAGTATTGATGAAAAAAATTGAACTCTTAGCCCTGTTGACAACTTGCCCAGAAGCAGATTCATAAAGATTCAGAATTTTTTTAAAAGTCTTAGCTTTAGTCACAGTAGATCATCCCATGAGAATGGTGTCATCAAAAAATTGCTGGTGGGAACAGGTAAGAGGAGAAGAAGAAGGTCTTAAGCCAACAAGGGATCTTTGATCAATAAGCTTTTTAATATTTCTCCCCAAACTCTCAGCCAAGATAGTAAACAGAATAGGAGAAATAGGATCTCCCTATCTAAGGCCTCTGGAGGTATGAAAATACCTTGATGGTGATCCATTCACAATGACAGAGGAGGTAACTGTCGAGACAAGCTGGTTCACCAACTGAATAACTCTATTATTAAAACCAAACTTGTCTAGGATTTTAAACAAGAAATTCCAATCAACCCAATCATAGGCTTTAGAAATGTCCAATTTAAGAATAAACCCTTCAGTTTTCGAAACCATTAACGAATGTAAGTTCTCATGAACAGTAACAACAGAGTCCAGAATGTACCTACCTAGCACAAAACCATTCTGCTGCGGGGCAATAATTTGGGGCAGCACAAAGAGCATTCTTGAAGTTAACACCTTCGAAATAATTTTGTAAATAGAATTACATAGGCTTATTGGCCGAAAAGCTTGAAACTCCGAAGCCCCAAGTTTCTTAGGAATAAGGACCACAAATGTAGCATTCAATTATTTCAATAGATGTCTTGATCCAAAGAATTCCTTGACAGTGTTCACCACATCCAGCTCAACAATTTCCCAAAACACTTGGAAGAAGAATAACGGAAAACCATTTGGTCCAGGAGCTTTGTTGCCATCAAAAGAGAAAACAACTTTCCTTATTTTTGCTTTGGAAGGAATAGTTGTGATCAAAGAATTCTCATTATGACCAATCACTTGAGGTATAGCCTCAATCAAGGAATCTTGAGCTTCAGTGACAATCTCTCCATTACAAGAAAGAAGGTTGCAAAAGAAAATGACAGCTTGTTCCCTAATATCATCTTCCTCCTCAAAACTAGTCCCATTAGAAACAATATGAGTGATTCTGTTAGCAGCCCTGTGTTTCGAAGCAGACAGATGAAAGAATCTGGTATTCCTATCTCCCTCAGTCAACCAAGACACCCTAGATTTTTGTAAGTTACTTTCTTAAGGGTTTGAATAAATTGCTTAAATGGTCCTCATACCTAGTGGCAACTTGCTTGACAAGTAAAGACTTCAAATGCCTTCATTTATATTAAAATAAAGGGATATAATTTAAATGTTTTAAAAGAAGGTCTATGAAATCTAAGGCTGGGTTTTAAATGTTCTCAACAACTGAAGATTTAATTTGACAAGTAGTTGCTTTGACAAGAGACAAAACATCTTGGTTGCTTTCACAATTTTGTTTCTATTTGAATGTGAAGTGCCACTTGTTGGTGCCAATTCATAAGAGACATTTTTTTGTCTTTGCATGGAGAAGATTTGTGTGGTGTGTAATTTGAAGAAAAGTATACTTTTGATTTAGAAAGCTTATTGAAGTTTCAATGTATTAAAGAAAAGCAAAGTTTCAATGTATTGATGAAAAGCTTTTGACAGATGATTTAAGTTTGAAATGATCAAAGTATGAGTTATGATACTTAAGAGGATTGATGTAATGTGATTTGATAATGATAAAAGATTATTTTATGATGTTGGAGAGGGTTTGTGGTGGATGATATTTTATTCATATTTTTTTATGGTGATATGACATAAAATGGTAGTTGAGTTTTCATGAAAAGGAGTAGTATCTAAAGAATGATGAATACATAATTGAATGTCTAAAATTGACTGTAGCTCTATGAGGTATGTCTTGGTGTTGAAATGTAATGAGATTGATACTTAAGGAGGGGAATTTGTCACAAAAAAATCATGGTGATTGTAGAAGGTATGGGTGAGTTTTACTAATTGCAAAAAGATTTTTTAAGTATGTTGTAACAGATTTGAAAAGTGGTTTTGACAAAGATAGTGTGATTTTTGAATGAAAGAGGTGTCAAAGATGATTTGAAAAGTTTACTTCTATCAAATACAAGATAAAGAAGGGTTTTTTCAGTGCTTGAAGACATGATGGGTGTGTGAGAGATGGTTGTATGTGAGATTTGTGTTAAAAGACTTTGTCAATCTTTTTTAAGGATTTGTTTGATAATTTGTATAAAGTGAAATAGGGTAACCCTTTGTAATTTCTTATTTTCTTTTGAAGAGCAACAGAGAGGTAGATTGAAGAATCCCAGTGAGGCAGATTAAAGATTTACAATGGGGAAAATTAAAGATTGCCAATGAGGTACATTGGAGTTGGCCAGTGAGGTCTATTCATAGCTAGTGAAGCTTGAGTGATTTTCCAATGAGGCTTGAACAATTGCTAGTGAGGCTTGTTGGATTTCTATTGAGGCATACAATTTATAAACAAGTTTTTAATAAAGCAATTGTTCTTTGTTGTTTTTTCACCATTTTTAGGGTTTTTTCCACTCTTAAATATGGTGTCTCATGTATCCTTGATGATATGTTGCTTTGTGCATGATTCAATATTCCTAATTCACATGTGATGTTGTAATATGGACATGTTTGTGTTTTTTTTATGAAATACATATCTAAAGTTTTGTATGATCAAAATTGTTAAGGTTTTGAGATTGATTTTATCAAATCATTGATTCACTCCCCTCTCATTGGTCATATACTCCAACAAGTGGTATTAGAGCATTAGGTCCCTCTGTATAATTTCAAACAACTTGGGAGATTCTAGTAGTGGAGTACATAACATGGCCAAAAGCAAAAGAAACAAGGGAAAAAGAAATATCCAACAGGGCTCTAAGCAGCAAGCATTGCATGAACCAAATATAAAGGATGGTGGAGAAGTATTTATAAAAAATGACTCACAAATTGGAGTGTATCCTATATCTAGAGCACCTTGGTTTGAAGGCACTAATTTTATTCTTTGGAAACTTGGGATGGAGACTTATCTATCTTCCTTAGGATTTGATATGTGGATAACTATAGAGAAAGGTTATTCAATATCTCCAACATCTCATTTTACTATTGAAGAGAAGAATGCTCTTGAATTCAATGCAAGAGCCATGGATGCTAGTTTTAGTGGTTTGTCAAATGAAATCATTTTTAAAGTTATGTATTGTAAGGATACAAAGGAGGTTTGGGATAAAATTATTGATAGTATCAAAGTGATTAGTTGCTAAAAAGAAATCCTTGCAAGTTGATTCAAGATGTGATACATCTAAAAGAGATGTTTTTATTGAAAAAGAAGAAGATTGCTTTGTGAGAGATTATTAACAAGAGTTGGATGAAAATGAATATGAATTTGATCTTGAAGGTGAAATCACTTGTGTTATTTATGAGATTGAGAAACTCAAAGTGGAGAATCAAAGATTAAGGTTGCAGCTTCAGGAAGAAAAAGAATCTAAAGTCAAGACACTTTCATCTCTTCAAGAATTAGAAAAAGGGATAATAGATTTGAAGGTTCAAGTTGCAGAAGGTAAGATAATAGAATAATAAGTTAATAATGAACTTAAGGAAAAATAGGTTGATTGTGAAAATTATGAATCAAAGATAGTTTCTTTGAAAAATAAATTAGGAAAAGCTTCTTCCAAGCTACACAAGAAACTTCAATTTGGAAAGAGAACTGCATGTTTATTTGAGATGTTAAGAAAAAATGTCATAAGGATATTACTGGATTAGCTTCTAAAGAAGGGAGTTATAAGGTTAGGGAGACACCAAGGAAGAAAATAGACCTAAAGTATCAATTTGTTGCTCTCGAGGCTGAAAAAAAGAATAAGACAATATAAAAAAACTCTTGCACAAGTGAGTAACAATAAGTTTAGAAGATTTTTCCATTCAGTACAACATAAAAGGTATAGGTTTGACAATTCTTTCCATGGTTATTGTTTTTGAAAAGGAAAAAATAGGTTTTATAGGGACCTTAAACAACAAAATATAATAAAATAAGTCCAAACAAGCAAACAGCTGTCCCAAAAAGGAAATGACAACATAAAGAGACAACAGGGCCCAAAAAAGGACCGCCCAAAAAAACCAGAAACAAACACCACTGCACTACTCCAAGGTGTTCAATAACTCCTCAACCTCCTTTTCAACATCCTTCATATTCTGTAACCCCTGCTTGAGGATTTGAGCCGTATGTGACGAAGTCAGGGTCTTCCTCTTAGTGTTAGCTCGGGTACGAGTTGAAATCCCTTCACCAGCAGATCTGCAGCCTCCTCTGTCTGCATCCAAATCCACAACCAACGAACCCTTTTGGTTTTTTTTGAGCTTTTCCACCATAGCATTGATGATAATGGTGTTATGCCTGGCAATTTTGTGATTGTTCGCCTCAGTGGCCCTAATATTTTGGCCTATCTTGGACATGCTACACTCGATACTTGTCAATCTTTCCTCCTGTGATTGTTGTCTTTTCCTTGGTAAGGGAGTTTCCTGTCCTTCATTCTCTCTACAACTCCAGCTAATCTTCTGCTCCAAATCCATGACCTTGTTGCTAAGATCTATACTACGGCCTTTCAAATCACAGACTTCCTTCTGGGTCCACTTGAGAATAGTGAAAATTCCATCCATACTTTTTTTCACCACACTCACAATGTCCTTAGGCTTGAGCTTATTCAGGGCCGAGTTAATTTCATCCTGAATAGGGGAATCATAAGGGGCATTCCCAAATCTTCCAGACGCAGGGGCACTAGGGGCCGATTCCTTACTGACCATGGGTTTATCAGAAAGAATTTCCATGGAATTCCCAAAATATGAAACAAGTTTCGTAACAGAGGTACCTTTAAAACCTGAGACCAAACCCGAAGTAGGGAAACCAAGAGACGACTGGGGATTAAGACAAGGCGGCAAGGCAAAACCCAAGCTAGGGCACTCATGCAGAGGCTACAACTTAGGACAAGATGGTGGAGTAGAATCCTTAAGGGCTTTCCGACAAGACAGGGGCTGGGGAGCAATGGTATTAGGACCAATAGGAACACAAGCAGGGGGGGCCCGAGGGTCAATTTCCTTAGTACTTTCTATCTCCTCATCATCCAAATCTTCAATTTCAACAGTTTTAGGCAAAGCAGGTAAATTTTGATAATGCTCAAATATGAGCCTGACAAGACCAGGGTGAATAATAGCAGTCCTCCTAGGGTTTCTTTCAACTTCATCAAGGCAATTCTTCAAAGAAGAGAATAAGTAAAAAGGCAGAGAGATACGAACCTTGTGACGAAAGTGGTTTAGAATGGCAAAGTGGTAACCATAAACTCTGGTGAAGTGCCTGTCAACCGTGATATATTCCATAATAACTCTTAAAACTTTCCTCTAGATAGATTTGATGGACTCCACATCAAAGTAGCTATTGGTGACCTTAACCATCTTAGCCTTCTCCGTGCCTTTTTTAGGAAATTTAATGACCACTTCATCAGAGAATCGACGGTCCCGATAAAATTTTACACCCTCTGTCGAAAGACCAGTTATCTCACTGATTAAATCCTCATTCAGCTTAACATTCTTGCCAAACAACACAATCTCACCATTTTCCCAATTTTTTACAAAATAGTCTAGCATCCCCTCGTCAGTACCATGGAGCTTTTCCAAATACGGGACTAAGCCTCCCTTTTCAATTCTTTCCCAAGCTTTGGCATTCTTTCTATGCTCCTAAAAATTGCTCGGCTCCACACGTTTTCTTTCTCCCCCCATATTCAAAGCTCTGTTAAACAACACTCTATAGTTGCTCTGGGTCCTGTTTAGGCATATTTTATCAAACACCTAGAAGCGTGCCGGAGACTCTTCTTGAAAAAGAAAATGACGTCGGTCCCATCAAATCTAATGAAATCAATGTACCTAATCTTTATCCGTTTCATCATGACAAAGACAAACTTCTCTTCCATGGTTATTGTTATTCATGCTATGAATTTGGTGATAGAGAAAAAGAGTGTTGGATGCATGGAAATAAAGTTGGATGTAATATGAGCTCTTATGAATGGTTAAATGGTAGAAGAAAAGTCAAATGCTATGGATGTCATATGTTTGGATATATTGCACAATATTCTAGGAGTGATTTAAATAAATTAGGTACTAATAAGGTGTGGAGAAGAAATAAAGAGAAAGAGAAGGATGAATCTAAGCTTGTGCATACTGCACAAGAGACATCTAGTAGTGAATAAAAGGAAGCATGAGGATAGGGGGAGATGTTTATAGTTTTATCATTCAAACCCTATTACAAGCAGCAAATAGGTTGTATCTTTGCAATGATATGGTGTTCTAATGTTGGTACAATTTCTAATTTAATTCTTGCAATGATAATATCATTTGAGTCTTTGAAAATGCTATAATGTTTCAATTGCTTCTCCTTAGATGACTTGTTGTAGGAAACTCTATGACTCTTTCTCAACTTGTTTTTGCATGTGATCAATAGTTTATTGACATTTGGTTTTGTCACTGGTTTCAAAGTTGTCCAAATGACAAGTAGAAATAGGGATGAGGTATAAGGTGGTATCATTCAACCCTATAGTTAATCACAAAGAGATTGTAAAATATCTATGGGATATTGGAAAGCAAAGTACATGGTTGTGGTGTTTGACAGTGAGTTTGGTTATCTCAATTGCAAGTGTGATGAAAATCTATTTGTTAAGACAACTATACATTTTCAAGTGATATTCAAGGTGAAAGATCACAAACCAAGTGTATGACTACAGTCATTGAATTTTTTTTCTCCATCAAGTGATTTACTTCAATATAAATTTCATGAGGTTTGTATATCTTGGAATGGATTACTTGGTATAATGATTCCCTTTCTTGGTGTATGCTAGGGGTCTATTATCTGTGTAGAGTGTGTATAGTGATTCTCACTTAGTAGTTGGTCTATCATGAGTACCTGGTGGCCTCTCTAGAGAAGCAATGTTGATGCAGCTACTTTGAATTGCTTGGTGGAATGTATGCTTATCTCTTATGTATTTGAAAGGGGAAAAGTGTATCAAGTATGATCAAGTATCTATTTTTTTGAGGTGACAGTGATGTCAATGCTTGGTATAATAATTGTTTTCCTCTATACTCTTGATCATTCATTTAAAATATACACATCTTCATTAAGGTTTTCCAATGAGGGATTAAATGATTTTTTATGTAGATGGTGAAATATGCATTTTTCTCAAAACAAACAACACACATTAGCATGGTTAGTTTAAAACAAAGCAAAAGTTCAACATCAATATGAAATGATACATCAATGCTTTCAAATGCAAACCAATGAAAAAAGAAAGCTAAATAAGCACATGAAAAACATGAAGTAATTCATCTCATATTGGATTGGTGTTTCTATGGGAAGAAGCCCTTTCCCAATCCTTGCTTAAGCTCAATGATGAAATTGATATTAAGTTACTATGATGAAATGGAAAAGATTAGTTCCCAATTTAAGAGAATGACCTTGCAAGAGATTGTGGAGTTGTGGAGGATTTGATCAAGGATGATGATCTCTATTTGCAGATTTTCAAATGCTAAGAGTGTTGAAAAGGGACCAATGTGGGATAAAAAACAAGCCCATGAAAAGAGGCCGCTTGTCATCATGCCATAGGGTGAGAGATGTGCAAGATTTGGGAAATGTGCCCAAGAGGGGGAAATTTCAAATTTGAAAATGAGATTAATGCTTAGTTTGACCTTTGCAAGGGGACATGTAAGAGACATGTAAGGCCTATTAAATGCCTTGTTGGATGTACCTTTCAACTTACTTTTGAATTCAAATTTGAGGGAAGATGCCATGTTGAGTGAAAATTATGATTTAATAAATTAATAAATTGTTTTATTGGTGCAAGTGGTGAAATCTAGAGAATGTGGTTAGGATTAGCATTTAATCATGGTTAGATTATTTTAATGATGATTAGGATGTTTGACCTCTTTGACTTGAATATTTCATTTATTTAAATCAAGAAGGATGGAAAATGCATTTGGGATTTAATTAAGTAAAAGGCTTGATTTATTTAATTAAAAGGAGGGTGATGGGATCAAGTTGATTTATTTGATTTAAACTGATGACTTTAGGAGATTGATAAATAAAATTGATTTATTTGCCAAATGGATGAATATAACCTAGTTGAATGCATTATGCCAAATTTGCGTGTCTACATTTTTCCCCTCTTTGAAGCAATGTACTTGTTGCATTGGTTCAATGAATAAACTTGCCACGATCAAAATTCAATTTTTTTTTTACTTTTCATATGCCCCAGCAGAAAGAAGTACACTGGTACATTGCCCCCTCGAGAGATCGAGCGAAAATATTCAATTTGAGGGTTGATCTCACAATAAAGAGGTTCAAAATGGATGGTTATGGATAATGATGCAAATGAGATGGTTTTAAGATGATTAGAATAACAAATCTATATTATCCTAAACAACTTAAATGATGATATGATGTGAAATCGATGATGTGATATGTTGTGATTATGCAATGGATGATTTATGAGATGCTTAGACTAACAGATCTATATTATGATGATGAAAATGCATATGAGATTATGTGCAAAGTGATGATGGTTTGTGGATGCAAGATGCATGCATGATGGATGCATTGGTGATGTTATGAGATGATGACAAGAGGATCCAACAAGTCCATGATATGACAAGACTTTATTAGAGATGATGATGATGATAGATGATGATGATGATGATTTGCTTATCAAGGATTGGGACTTTAAAAGGGCTACTTACCTTATGTTTGATTACGCACGTAGATACGATCCATCAAGGTATAAAGAACCAGGATGGCATTGTACCTAGTGCGATGGACTTTGACTTGACAAACAGATAGGATTATTCTTGTTCATTCTTGACATACATAAACCTTGCTAGGATGTACCTAACAAAGCAAGTATTTTCCAAGTTATATTACAAGAACGTCCAACAAGCACAACAAAAAAGATAATGATCGTTGCCCCATTCCTATCTCTCTAAATCCTTCATTTGAATATCATCGAGAGGTCCTTGGAATGAGTGCAATAAGATAAATCAAATGAAAAGATCAAGTACGCAAACAGGCCAATGTTCTTCATATCTCCAGCCAAAGGGATTTGTTTTGATAGGATAAAATCCAAGGTGGTATCCAAAATGATGCCCATTATCGGAATGATATATCCTAGGACATGCATTGTATAGGATGATGATGGTTTGATAAGTTGATTGATAGGTTGTTGATATAAAGTTGATTGACATGTTTGAAAATGATCAAAAGTTTGATTTTGTTTTAAAGATTTGTTGTTTTCTTTTGATTTCACGATTGAAGCTTTTTTTTGCCGATTGTTGTGATTGTTTTAGTTTGTTTTGCCAAAGGATGAAGGTGACAATCAGTTTATTATGGATGATTGATTATTGTGGGTGCAAGTGAGATGAGACGAATGGATTTTTTCAAATATTTGGATGTTTTTGATGTTTTTGAAATGTTTTGTGGTTGTTTTTGGTATTTTCAAAATTTTACAAATGTTTTGATTTTTGATTTTTTTGAATGTTTTTGGATTTTTGTTTTTGAATGTTTTTGGTTTTTTGATGTTTTTTGAATGTTTTTGTATTTTTGTGAGATTTTATGAATGTTTTCATTTTGATTTTTTTGAATGTTTTTTGGATTTTTGATGTTTTTGAATGTTTTTGGATTTTGATGTCTCGGGGGCTGATCAAAGAGCCTTGCCTACGTTTAAGCTCAGAGACGACATAGTTTGGATTCCAATGTTTTTGATGTTTTCTATTTTTTGATTGTTTTTTGATTTTGATATGTTTTGAATGTTTTTGGATTTTTGCATGATTTTTACGATTTGGATATGGACATGTGTGACGATATTGGTTCTCTATTTTTGGAATTTTGCTGAAGACCAAGCTAAGGTTGATCGATTGGGTTGATGGATTGATGATGATGATAACATTGTTGAGGATACACAACAATGCAAGGATAGGATTGATGACGATTGATGATGATAACATTGTTGAGGATGCACAACATCACCAAGATTGATTGATTAGGATTGATGATGATAACATTGTTGAGGATGCACAACAATGCAAGGCTAGTGTTAAGCAACACAATGATTAGGAAGGATATCCCAAGATTATGGATTGATTGGATTTGATTGATTAGGATTGTTGAAGCTTGATTTTGGAACAAAATTTGTTCAAATGATTTGATGTGACGTTTGAAGGGTTCATTTGATGCAACTGATATCAATTGTTTGGATTGATGTTTGATGAAAGATGAAGACTTGATAAGGAATGTCTTCTCGTAAAAATGAACCATGGGCTAGTGATTTGTATTTTGGATTACAAATGTTTTGACCAATTTGATTTTATGTTTTCCAATGTTCAGATCGCCACATAAGTTGAAGGATGTAGATCAAGATTTATTCCCAAAGCAAGATCCAAATATTTGCCCCCAATGTCTAGCAATGTATGGAATGTGATGGATGAATGCTCAGATAGGTGTATGGATGGATGGATATGGTAAGTATGCCAAGGATGCCAAGGATTATCTTGTGATAAGATAAGGTGTTTAGATAATGAAAGCTCATTAGATAATGCTTCATGGCTCAGATAATGCTACATAGGACAGGATTTAATGAAAATGGCCCATGTCAAGATGTTTACCATAAGCAAGCGTAAATTGTGCACCAAAATTTCATCAAGATAGAGATAACTTGGATGATGGATGGAAATGGATGAAAATGGATTGGATCAATGGTTTATGGATGGATGGATTTATTCTGGCTGAGATGGATGGAATGTTGGATTTATTATGGATGGGATGAGATGCTTTCTCCTGAACTGGTGCACATAGATGCTCGATTCTACACATGACACCTATTTTCCAGGTTTTCATCACGATCTTTCCCACAACACCGCCCATGCGATTTTCACTAGAGGATGATTTTTATCTTTACTGTTTTCAATCCTTTTCTAATTTTTTAGGATTTTTCAATTTTTTTTATTTTTTCAAAAATATTTTAAGCTCATGCTAAATAACAAGGTGTTCCTGATGTAGATGCCCCTGTCATAATGTGCCATCGATATCCTGCTTGAAGCAGTTGCTTTGCTAAGATATGTGAACTTGAATGCAACTTTTGGGATTCGTGATCTGCTTTATTGATACTAGGGTTAACTCTATCTTTGTGCACACATCGAAATAGAGTGCCTTTAGAATCCTTATGATGAAGGGTCGTTGTCAATACATGGTCAATGTAAGAATTTGATGTTATGCATGGAGGCATGGATGGAGTGTGTTTAGGGATCATAAAAGATGGATTGGTTGACAACTTGGAATCTTTGACTCTCCAAACTTGGGAAGATGAGCAATGATGGGTGGATATGAAAGTTTGTATGGAATTAGGACCAACTGCTTGATACACTTTATACGTCGCTTGAAAAGCCTACTTTTGCTTTTGTTGACATATTTGATGGATACTTTTCCCTTTTTTATTTTTCCCCATAGTTTCTTCGACTGATGGAGTTTGATAGGGGTAGTCTTTCTTTGTATTCTTTGGTATCCACTTGTATTTGATTTATCCTGCATGCTTCTCAGCTTCTTTTGCTTTGATAACTTTCTTCGTACTTTGATTCAATTCTTTCTTTTGACGTTGGTCCCAATTCATGGATGGGATGATGGGTGGATAAAGATTCATGATGTGGCTAGTTGTAGTATTGACACTAGTTTCATCATAAGGACTCTTCATGCTCCCTATTTTGACGTTTGCTTGAGATGAAGTTGCCCCTAGTATGGTGGTAGTAGTACCTTCATGCTTTGATTCTGCCTATTTTGAGAGCTCTTGTTTAGAATGAATTCTCTGATAAATGACCACCATAGGTGACATTGTTTCAATTTGTTGCTCTGCTAACTTTGAATTATACTATTCTTTATGACTTGTTTCCTTGAGTGGATAATGCTTCATATCTACATACCCGATGTCCTCAGTCTGAATTTGGGATATATCTAATCCCGATGTTGATAACTTAGTTTGGTTGTAGGAGTTAAGAATCTGCTCTTTTTGTGTAACAAAATTTTGTTCTAGGTGAAGATCATCTATGTGTCCATCCATAGAAAGCATCTCATGGGTAGATGGAGTATGTGCTACATGGATATTATCACCTTGCATAGATAAGAGAGTATCCATTAGATTATTGTAGTATCTTGAAGATACAAAATCTTGATCTTGAATGATTTCAGAGTTGCTTTCAACATGCTTTGGATCAAGTTCTTGACATGGATCAGTTTCAAAGGATGGATTGCTTACAAAGGGTTCTTAGATGTCATCATTAGACATGGTAAGTGGTTCAATATCCTCAAGTGTTGAGTTCAGGGTTTCTTCAATATCTGTAATCATGAGGTCGAAGGGGGTCAACATTTCTTGAAAAAGACCATTAAGAGACTTTGGTGAAAGATGTTGATCATGCTTTAGAATAAGTCTTTGAGATATGTCCTCTAACTCATTACGTGATGTAGAGACATTTTTTTCATGATCATAGGTCAATGGATCATGCATTATGTTGATAGGATCAAACAATCCTAACACTCCTTGAAATAGATCACTAAAGAGTGGCTCTTGATGTATGGTGAGTTGGTCGTCAAATGAGGTGGAAACATCTTCAATATGCTCATCAATGGAGAGATCTTGATCATTGTTTTCAACAATTGTGGTGGAGGGATTTTTGATGCCCTCGACCATAGGGTCAAATGATGTTGACATTTCTTGAATTGGATCATTGTTGGTGGATTTTGATCATGATTGAAAAGTGACTTTTGACATATGTTGATTTGATCATTGGATGGAGTAAACACAACTTCTAGGTGCTCAATGATGGATTGATCTTGATCCTTATTCTCAACAATTGTCATTTTTTGTGTTTGTGCTTGTTGAGAAGCTTGAGAGGCTTGTTGCACTTGTTGAGCTTGTCTTGCTTGTTGCATGGCTAGTTATTGTTGGATGGCCTTTTGGTAGGCCTCGTGAGCTTTTAGCGTGATGTCATATCATCTTGCTACATTTGGTTTTTGTGGTAGTGGTGGAAGATTCAAAATTGTGTTAGATGTAGTGACAAGTGGTTGGGATACACTTGGAGCGATCATGGTAGTGAGGGGTTGAGATATGATGAGATTGGTCGAGATGATAGGAATGGTCAGAGTGACCATGGTGATAGGTCTTTGGGAGACCATATTTTGATTTGTTGGGATCAAAATTGTTGCTTGATTGAATACCATCTGTTGGTGCGATGTCGATGGTATATTCAAAGGATTTGATGTGATGGTTTGATTGGTGTTAGGTGGATTAATTTGGATGGAGTGATTAGTGCTAGGTAAAGGGGGAAGCCCTAAACCAAGGAATGATATGGGTAATGGTGTTGGAGATTTCCCTTGGTGCAATGACTCAACTATTTTGGTAAGTGTAATAATTTGGTCTCGCCAAATTTGTTCTTGATTTCGATCTTAACTCCCTTGATATAGTTGATTTGGTTTTTGTTCATGCAGATTTTGAGTACGTACTTGTGTTTGATTTGGGATGACACTCAGATTTGGCATGATAGGTTGAAATTTACCATTGTTCATGTTTGGAATATTCGTATGATTTGCAAATGTATCCCTCCCAAAGTTTTTCCGATTCATGTTTTGAAAACTTGTGCTGGGTACATTCTCATTTGGAATGTAGGGATTTGGTGGGATGACGTTGTTCGTTTGAAGGCTCATGCATTGATTGTTTGGTTGGCAGACTAGTAGGTTTGGATTTAGATCTACCATTGGGAAATGTTTTCCAATCTTTGATTTGGGCATACTCACACTTATTGTGCCATTGACATTTGTAGAAGGTAATGATCCTATGTATGGATTGTATAAGTGTGAGTTTTGATAATCAATCGACATTGTAAGGATTTGGAAATTCAATTGATATGGATTACTCATGATGTATGGATCAGGTTTGTATTCCATGTTCTCCTTGTGTTTTGACCTTGTTGTAAAAGTGACCTCTAAGGTTCTTAGGACTAATGACAAGATGAAGGATGAAAAGGGGAAATGATATGAGTATTGAATGTTTAGGAACTTTGGATCAATGCTAGACTTAGAGTTTGATTTTGGTTGGTTTGATTTGGGTAATAAACTTGTAAACCCTAAGATGTTGGATGTGATCTTAGGATGAATTTGCTCAAAGATTACTAATTTCATTTAATGTATGAGAAAGGATGCATTCCCACACACCTAACTAAAAGTGATTTTGATTTTGATGATTTACCCAAGTCTAGGATGATGTTTCCAAAGCTCTAAAGTTTTTTGGGGGATGAAGATGATAAATTTTTGGGATGGGTGAAATGTTTGATTTGATCCTAAATGAATCTAGGAAGGACCTTTTTACTAGGCCAAGATAGTGAAGAACATGCCTTTTCTCTAAGAGTAATTCAAAATAAAAAATACCAATGTTTGCATGAAAAACATATGATTGAAAGATGCCAAGCACATGTGTGGGGTCCAATTGATTTAATCTTTGCTTAATGGATTCTTTTTACCACAAACACACTCTTGGTTAGATTTAGAATCTAGATGTCTAATGTCTCAACTTTCCCCTTAGCCCAAAAAGTGTATTATGTGGAAACCAAGGAAATTTGAGGCAAGAGTTACCTAAAGTTTGACTTTAGTAGAAGCAAATTGAGATGAAATCCAAATTTTTAGATGCCTCTAAGGAAATGAATCCCAAGGGAAAGCAATAACATGTGAACTTGTTCAAGGATATTTTCCTCTCATAAAGGGTTTGAAATTTTGATGATTCATTGAATGTTCATTTTCCAATGTTTTCAATTAAAGCACTATGTTTTCAAATTGACTCACAAGCAATAGAACATCCTAGCTCAATTGGTACATTTTTCTTAGTGGGCTTGCCTCAAGCCCTTCGTAGTAGAAGAGATGACTTTACATGCAACCAAGGAAAAAATATAAAGGTATGTTAAGAATGAAATTTTAACCTCTATATTCTAACCAAGATCAGACATGGCAAGTAACTTCTTGGACTCTAAGTTCCAATGCACCACTTTGATAAACTCGTTGGATGGACTAGTTGGCTGCTACAAATAGGGTTCTTAATGACACAATATCGGGGACATGGCACCTTGCAAGCATCCAATAAACCACTAAAGGATTTAATCAATCATACTAGGGGCTCTTATACATTTTATGGTAGTACCCAATTTTGAAAGAAACTATATGACTAAGGCCTACATACCATGAGGACTTGACAGTTTAGTCTTATCCATTTATATACCTACCAAATGAAAATTCCATTGGAGTCAGCCCAGCTCTCCTTTCGATGTGTCTCTTAGGAAGGGCCCTCTCTAAACGAAACAATAGTGAGCAAGCACATCCATGAGTCTCATCAACCTTTGTTTAGGAATAAAGGGAGAACACATCGATATACCTGAACTGGATAATCATGCGTTTTATGTTCAATTTTAAACCCAAATTGAAGTGTGTATGGGAAATTATTTATGCAACTTAATGTCACCAAAAGCCTTTTGATTCTTAAAATCACCGTGAGGTGTGAGAGAAGCACATACGTCTTTTGATAATATTACTTTGTGTACGATATTGCAAAACAAAGCAAACACTTGTTTATTTTTAAATCCCACAAAGAAATAATGACTTCATTTTAAGCGCCAAAGGAAATGTGATAGTTTGCTTTGTCCAATTTTAGCCAAATTGAAATCTAGTCAGTTTCTAAGGTTCTATTTTAGCCTCATAAAGAGAAAAATAATCAATCACTGATTAATTTTAATACCAAATTGATCTAATTGGCTTAATATTGAAAATAAAAGCTAAAATGAAAGCCCTAAGCATTAAAAAGTGATTTTGTCAAGTTCAAGTTAAGTGCTTGATTTCCTTCAACTCCAAAAGTCTTCAAAGATTGCCTCCAATTTTTTAATGTTGTAAGTTTCATGTGCAAGCGAAATGCTCCTTCTTCATTTTTCCTTCGTTTTCCTATTAAGAAATAAAATCAAGTTATTCAATTAAAATCATTGTAAGCACTAACTTTAAGTAATAGATTGATTTTAAATGAAATGTCTAATAATTGAATCATCAATAAATGGATTATCAATAAATAAGTGAATCCCGCCCCCCTTCGTTCCTTTTCCTTCGCTTTCCTTCGCTTTCCTTCCTATAGACAACACACATTTATCACAAATAAGAAGTATGACTTTTAAGGAATCAATGATAACATAATGAATATAATTTCAAACCAATAAAATTCCTAAACTTTTCCAAACCAGATGAAGACTTGTAGATATCCTTTGGGTTCAACAAGCAACATTTAATTTCAGCCCATTATAGATCCTACTTGTATATTAGGAATCCTCAAGTCATAAATCAGATATGTTCAATGTTGCAACTCAATAAATTTGTATCATATGTGTGAGTGATGATTGTGTTGTACCATAGAAAAAGTCAACGTCTAAAATAATAAACAAACTAGAAATTTAGCTTCTCCACATTTTCTTCAACTCTAGAAATGAAATCTCTCAAAAGATTACTTGCCCACTTGATTTTCCTACACCACCCATCATTGCCATCTAGAATAGAGAGATCTTTTCAAGTCATATAAAAATATGTAATAATTAAAGCTCTGTTGCTTTCAAGATCATGTGTTAGTGATTTTGAAGTTTAAAAAAGATCTTTAATATATGTTGTTTCTTGAGAGGGAAAAAAATCATGGATTAGAGACAGTAATAGGTTGAGAACTTGAGGGAAAGTAATCCGTGAATGGTGGAAGCATGATGTTCACATATCTTTTAATGGCATATAATATGCATATATTTAGAATCCACCACCAATCTACTAAATGAATATTAGTAGATGGCTCGTTGCAGGAACAAGGTCAAATTAGTCAGGCGTACTCTTGACTGGAGTAAACTTTTACACATTCCTAGAAACCAGCTAAACATGATTTATTTCCTCTCCCTATGTGTATGAGGTAATTGTGGATTGATGCAAGGTGTTTTTAGAATACATCTATGTTTATGTTGCTTGAAGGCTCTCCTCAGGCTGTGTTATTCATGATACACCCAATGGTTATTCTGAGGTGACTTGGGAGGAGCGTGTGGAGCCTAAGGAATGAGGCATACATCGCATGTCTAGGCATCTAGCTAATAGCATAATGGCATTCAACATGGGGTGTTTCATTTTTCACTCTTTAGCAAAACTAATGAAGTCAGAAATCGGTTCAGAGACAGTCTATGGGATGATTTTTACCTCTGTTTGCTATGAAGACAAAGTGGAGGAAATGCCAGGTGACAAATAATCTTAGAGAGTGGGTTACAAATACGAATGGCGATGGGTTCTCATTCAACTAAGGGAATCCTTAAAAGAAATGGAAAATATGAAGTGGCAGTTGTTTGGAACAAAACAACATAGTAAAGGCAAGCAAACTGTTGACAGTGAGATGTGAAAGCATAGACAGGGCGCGTGAACTGTTTAACATAATGCCTCAGAGAGATGCGAAGCACATACAAGGAACTTTAACTATTGATAGAATACCTCAAAGAAATTGTGGTCGTTATCTAAGACCTATGAACTATTTGACAAAATGCTTTTAAAGAAACGTTAGTGGTAGTAATTGTGGGATATGCACAAAATGCATTTGTTAAAAAGGCTATAGAAAGTTTCAAGAAAATGCTTTTAGCAGGTGTAAAGCCAAGTTCCATAACCTCGACTAGCCTCTTTCCTACCAGCAATAAAAGGATTGAGCTCTCAACAAAATGATAGAAGATGAAATCAATGGACATGATAATACCTTGCAACATATTTCAAAGCTCACATTCATGAAATGCAATAGCAATGTCCTAGGCATATAAATCCTAAGCTTCTACATGTATAGTTAGATGCAAGTAGATAAAAGATTGGAGACTCTAAAATATCAACAATAATATTTTCCAAGCACGCAGTTTTTTTTTAAGTTTTCCTTGTGTTTTTCTAGTTTTGCAATTCTAGAAGCTTTCTACATTGACAACACCTAAATGTTAGCCATTTTTTTTAGCCATATATGTTGTATATCTACTTTATAGCTAACTGATTCATTTATTTCCACTAAAATAAAAGGAAAGATTTATCTAGCGCCAAAATAATGGTACACAAGAACAGTATCTTTCAAGACTAAAAAGATAAGAAGTGGGGGAAGATGATTCAACAGTGCAAAGAAACAAGAATTTTCATGACCATCATTTAGATCACACACACCCCATTGCAAATACCTAGAAAAAAGGAGCGCATAAAATAGTTCAAACGTCCATTAAAGATGAGCTGAATTTGTTACTAGAGTAACCAGCCAAGCGTTCAGTTGAAAAAAAAAAGGAAAAAAAATGTGGCTTCTGCTACACCCTTAAATGATGCTAGCCCATGTGTGATAAATGTGTAGGCTTGGGATTGAGAAGTGCATGTTTTTCTTCTTCTAGAATAGCATGAATTTGGAGAATGTGAGGCAACACTTGAAGAGCTAAAAGATACTCTTAGCAACACATAACATTAGGCAGTGTCAACATTAAATCAGTATAAATTTGACAAGAAAGCTTCAACATAATCAATGTACAATAGGCTGCCAGTTATCAATGCATTCAATATTCAGATAAATGAATGATATTGATTTGTCATAATTAATGACATGGAACATCACATAGATAATATTATTAAGAGTATCAACATGATAAAATTTTCAATGATAGGAAAAGTTTAATTGTCAAATCGTGAAAACTTTTCTCATCACTACTGCTGTAAATGTAATGCATTGAAATGCCCTCCTTCTAGCGCCAAATGTAGATGGTGAAATCTGCATTTTTCTCAAAAAAAAAAACACACATTAGCATGGTTAGTTTAAAACAAAGCAAAAGCTCAACATCCATATGAAATGATACATCAATGCTTTCAAATGCAAACCAATGAAAAAAGCAAGCTAAATAAGCACATGCAAAACATGAAGTAAGTCATCTCATATTGGATTGGTGCTTCTATGGGAAGAAACCCTTTCCCAATCCTTGCTTAAGCTCAATGATGAAATTTATATGAAGTTACTATAATGCAATGGACAAGATTAGTTCCCAATTTAAGAGAATGACCTTGCAAGAGATTGTGGAGTTGTGGAGGATTTGATCAAGGATGATGATCTCTATTTGTAGATTTTCAAATGCTAAGAGTGTTGAAAAGGGAACAATGTGGAATAAAAAACAAGCCCATGAAAAGAGGCCACTTGTCATCATGCCATAGGGTGAGAGATGTGCAAGATTTCAGAAATGTGCCCAAGAGGGGGAAATTTCAAATTTGAAAATGAGAGTTAATGCTTAGTTTTACCTTTGCAAGGGGACATGTAAGAGACATGTAAGACCTATTAAATTTCTTTTGTTGGATGTACCTTTCAACTTGCTTTTGAATTCAAATTTGAGGGAAGATGCCATGTTGAGTGAAAATGCTGATTTAATAAATCAATAAATTGATTTATTGGTGCAAGTGGCAAAATCTAGAGAATGTGGTTAGGATTAGCATTTAATCATGGTTAGATTAGTTTAATGATGATTAGGATGTTTGACCTCTTTGAATTGAATATTTGATTTATTTAAATCAAGAAGGATGGAAGATGCATTTGGGATTTAATTAAATAAAAGGCTTGATTTATTTAATTAAAAGGAGGGTGATGATCAAGTTGATTTATTTGATTTAAACTAATGACTTTAGGAGATTGATAAATAAACTTTATTTATTTTCCAAATGGATGAATATGACCTAGTTGAATGCATTTGCCAATTTTGTGTGTCTACAGTTATGTATTTGAAAGGGGAAAAGTGTATCAGGTATGATCAAGTATCTATTTTTTTGAGGTGACAGTGATGTCAATGATTGGTATACTAATTGTTTTCCTCTATACTCTTGATCATTCATTGAAAATATACACATCTTCATTAAGGTTTTCCAATGAGGGATTAAATGATTTTTTGCTCAAATTATAGTTTATATTTAGTTCTCTTGAAGATATCCTATTGTAGAGAATGCCTTTTGTTTTTTAGTCATTACTTCTATGTCTTGAAGTTATTGTTTCCAATGTGCTAGTATGACAGTGGATTTGATTGTTTGGAATCTTGCATCTTGTTATTGCTTGCTACTAAGTCTTAGTCAATGAGGTTTTAAAAATAATAGTTGTCTTGTATAGTGGTATACATGGCTCAGTCAACAATTTCTTTCTCTCAATCATTGAGGGTGGTTGCTAATAGGGTAAACCCACAAAATTGGTTTACAATTCGAGTGAGGAAGGAAAAGTTACAAAAAATGATGCCATGCAAAAAAAAATAGTTTTTGGGGTTTGAATGAATCCTTTGGTTCGAGAAAACCAAAAAATGGTTTGAATGAACCCTAGTTCAAGTGAACCAATTAAATACAAGGTCCCACCATTCTTGCCAAAAAACATAGAATTTTTTTTTTAAGGGGGGTTTGAATGAACCACGGTTCGAATGAACCTGAACCCCCCTTTTCCCACCTTCTCACCCTCTTGCACCAAAAAAGTCCATAATTTTGTGTTTTGAAGCTTGGGTTGAGGATGAAAATGGAGGAGACTTCACAAACCCAACTCGATGATAGTAGTCCTCAGAATGAGCTATCTAATGAATACAATTTTAATAGGTTTTGGTTTATCATGTATTTGTTTTTTAGTTTTATTAAACATAGGTTTTTCACCGCAAATCAAGCTCTTTGTTTTGCACGTGGAAAAATAGAAAATTATAAAAAAAAAAATGAAAAATATGAGTGCACGAGATATTGAAGTTCTTGATCCAACAAAAAAGAAAAAATGAATTTCAATACATGCAAAAAAAGTTGTGTTATATGGTCCGCCTATGTCTGAATTGTAATTGGTTTGACTTTGAAACTTGATTAAGGAAAAAATATTCAAAAAAAATATCTAACCAATTGGAAGCACTAAATATCGTAGTTACAAATCTAAATTTGAAAAAAAATGAATTTTATCCTTCATGGAAAAAATTTATGCATTATACGGTGAGTGTCACTCCTTAAAAATGTTATTTACTGAGAAAAACTAGTTTTTGAAGGAGATGGAGAAAGAAGTGCAATATGTTTCCAATTTTTTTGAAAAAAACATATTTAGAATCTACAGAAAAGATGTGACAAATCACTAGTTTGCATCATCTTCAAATTCTTCACGGTTTAGCTACTATAGGTGCCTGAAAGTGAAGATTTAGCTGGGAAAAATTATTTTAGTGTCTAGTTTGGCCAAAAATTGTAAACTAGTATTGTGAGATCACCCAATATTTTGTGCTAGGCTGATGCTAATAGTTTTCTCTAGTTATTTTCATGGGTCCCTTTATCATTTTTGTTAGAGGGGGAGAGCATTATTCAATCAGTCTACTTCACAGGTGAAGCAATAAGGTGTAAAATTTGGTTAAGTTGACATAAATGCCAAAGGGGGAGTTTTTTGGCAGTTGAATTTTTTTGTCATTGATGTCAAAGGTTTGTAATTGATGGAAAATAATATCAAATAGAGGGTCTCAAATTCAAAGGTTGATCCAAAGGTTGCAAAGTGAAAATGAGTTTTTCTTGTTCATCATAGATATAAAATCATTGATTGGAAATAATTGATCTCAAAGTATAGTTGCTCTTGTTCATGCTTGCTTCAAGAATGTCAAAGGTGATAGTAGGGTGTTGCAGTGAATTGTCTTATTCAATGTTGCTTCAAGGTGTTGATACAAAATGTTGCTTCTATATCTCAAGGTCTTGATGCTTCTTTGCTCATCTTATCATGGTATTGATGCCAAGATCATTCAATAAGTTTCAAAGATCATCTAATGTCACATGATCTCAGTTGGATTTGAGTTTTTTTTCCTAGGGTTTGTTCATGTAATATGTAAAGGGTTTGTTCACGTGAAATAGAAGGTTAATTTTTTTAAAGTGACTTTCTTAATGGTTTGAATACAATGCTTAACTGGTCCTCATAACTAGTGGAAACTTGCTCGACATGTAAAGACTTCAAATGCCTTCATTTACATTAAAATCAAGTGTTATAATTTAAATGTTTTAAAAGCGGGTTTATGGAATGTTTAATGTCAAGTTTTAAATGTTTTGAATAGCTATTTCTCGAAGATTTAATTTGATAGATAGCTTCTTTAACAAGAGACAAAAAAATATTGGTTGCATAAATTACAATTTTGTTTCTATTTGAATGTGAAGTGTCACCTATTGATGCCAATTTAGAAGAGATCTTCTTTTTTCTTTGCATGGAGAAGATTTGTGTGGTGTGTAATGTGTAGGAAAGAAGATTTTTTATTTAGAGATCTTATTGAAGTTTCAATGTATTAAAGAAAAGAAGAGTTTCAATGTATTGATGAAAATCTTTTGACAGATGATTTAAGAAGTTTGAAATAAAGTCTGAGTTATGATTTCAAAGAGGATTGATGTAATGTGAGTTGATAATGATCAAAGCTTATTTTATGATGTTGAAGATGGTTTTTGGTGGATGATATTTTATTTAGATTTATGATGATGTAATAATAGAAAATGGTAGTTGAGTTTTCATGAAAAGGAGCAATATTTGAAGAATGATGAATAGAAAATTGAATGTCTAAAATTGACTATAGCTCTCTTGAACTTAGTATGAGGTATGTCTTGGTGTTGAAATGGAATGAGCTTGATGCTTAAGGAGGTAAATTTTTCACAAAAAAATCATGGTGATTGTAGAAGGTATGGGTGAGTTTTACAAATTTCAGAAAGATTGTTGTTGTATGTTGTGACAAATTTGAAAAGTGGTTTAGACAGAGATAGTGTGATTTTTGAATGAAAGAGGTGTCAAAGATGATTTGAAAAGTTTACTTCTTTCAAATACAAGATAAAGAAAGGTTTTGTCATTGTTTGAAGACATGATGGCTATATGAGAGATGGTTGCATGTGAGATTGGTGTAAAAAGACTTTTCCAATCTTTGTTAAGGCTTTGTTTGAGCATTTGTATAAAGTGAAACAGGGTAACCCTCTATAATTTATTATTCTCTTTTAAAGAGTACCAAAGAGGCAGATTGAAGATTATCGGTGAACCATATTGAAGATTTCAAATGAGGTGGATTGGAGTTGGTCAGTGAGGCTTGATTGTTAGCGAGTGAGGCTTGTTGTATTGCTAGTGAGGCATGCAATTTATAAACATCAATTTTTTAATAAAGTAATTGTTCAAAGTGGTTTTTTCACCCTTATTAGGGTTTTTTCCACCCATAAATATGGTGTCTCATGTCTCCTTGATGATATGTTTCTTTGTGCATGATTCAATATTCCTAATTCACATGTGATGTTGTAATATGCACATCTTTGTGTTTTGTTTATGAAATTCATATCTAAATTTGTGTATGATCAAGAGTGTTAAGGTTTTGAGATTGATTTTATCTAACCATTGATTCACCCCCTATCATTGGTCCTATACTCCAACAAGTGGTATCAAAGCATTAGGTCCCTTCGTACAATTTTAGCCAACTTGGGAGATTCTAGTAGTGGAGTACATAACATGGAAAAAAGTAAAATAAACAAAGGAAAAATAAATATCCAACAAAGTACTAAACATTAAGCACTAGGGAAAACTTTAGTGGTGAATCTTTTCCAATTGGCGAATAATTGAAATCAGGACTTCCAAAAATGGCTAATAGTACAGACTAAAAAGGATGTTGAATTGCTAGGTTTTTACAAAAAAATATTTCGTCTCAATTAATTCACCTCTATAAACGATGTGTCATTGGAACCAATTCGCCAGTAGTTTATACTATAATTACAAATATTAATTAAATTCACCAGTAATATTATATTACTACCACTAATTTTGGGGCAATATCACCATAATAATACATTAGCATTTAATTTTAGGGATACTTTAGCCTTGAATAGGGCTTTTATTTATTGTCATCGAATCATCGATTATCTTTTTAATTAGATGGCTATAGGTTGATTTCATGCCCTTATACACACGTTCCTTTTAAAAGGCTTGTTGAGGCCTAAAATTTGTTTTGGTCCACACGATTAAACCTAATCATGTGGCCCTAAACAAATTGTGGGCCTCAACAAGCCTTTTAAAGGGCACATGTGTATTAGGCCATAGAATCAACTTGCAACCATTCAATTAAAAAGCTAATCAATGGTCTTCATTGTCAGCCTATCACCCAAAAATTGAACCTTGTAACCTATGTCATGGGGTTCTAGAAGTTTGAAAATGGGCAACAGTGTGTTGGTCGAGGAATCACTGGCTTCTCTAACCTTGGAACCTTGTCGCGGTATTCAGAAGTTTCTTAAATTCCTGACTAGTCGATCTTCTTTTTTGTCATGGCGTCTTGGAGTTTCCTAACCTTTGACTGGAGGTTGTGAAGTTTGTGGTTTCTCTGACTCGGTGACAAGCCGATGGATGGTGGGACTAGTCTGCATGGATGGTGACGACTATGTATGCTGGTGACTTAGATGCTGAGGGATGTGGGGACCACTTGGAGGTTGGGAGTTAAATATTTAAGTCTTTTTTGGGAGACTTGTTGTGAATATTGTAGATTCCCATCTTGATTCTCAGGAATTACCCAAGTGGTGTACGCGTGTCTTGATGGAGACCACAAGGAACGACCGACAGTTTGGTGTGATAGTCAAATGTGATGGACGAGTGATGTGTTAACACATGGCACAATTTCATTTATTGATTTTACATCACTATTGTAAATCAACCATCATTAGAAAATTTTAAAAGGAGAGATTCACCATAGTAATTAATATTTTTAGTGATTATTCGCTAGGATTCACCACTGTGATTATTATTTTTACCAATTATTCATTAAGATTCACCAAGATTTTATAATTTTTTTAATAATGTGCATAGATTCGCTAAGAAAATTAATATATTTTTTTCAAATAAAAGGAAAGATTCACTAGGATTTTACATCTTCACTGAGGGGGGGGAGGTTTCTTAAAGTTATCCCTATCAAGCACTGCATGAAATAAATATAAAGGATGATGGAGAAGTAGTTATAAACAATGACTCGCAAATGACAGTGTATCCTATATCTAGAGCACCTCGGTTTGAAGTCACCAATTTTATTCTTTGGAAACTTAGGATGGATACTTATCTATCTTCCTTAGAATTTGATGTGTGGACAACTATAGAGAAGTTAAGGCATGGGATTAGGTGCAGTCTATTGTTGGATAGATTGGTGATAATTTCTCATGATTTCACACCCTTTGATATAGCCTGATAGTAAATGTGCTTGCAAGAACTTTCCTATGAGTTTCTTGTTGTGAGGTGTTTATCATAGTAAGCCATCTCTTAAAGGTGACTCAAAGCAATAAAATGCATTTTGAGTGTTTCTCTTGCACTCCAGATCACACAAAGCACAAGGGGAGAGGATACACACTCAAAATGAATTGAAGATAAAATCACTCAACTCAAGCAGTTCTTTGTTTTAAGCCTAAAAGAAATGATGAATTTATTTTAAGCACCAAAAATAAAATGTGAGGTTTTTTTATTCAATTTTAATCCAAATTCAAAGTCTAGTCAGTTTCTAATGTTCATTTTTAGCCCAACTCTAAAAAAATCAAAACAATGATTGATTTTAAAACCAAATAGGTCTAATTGGTCTAAAACGTAAAATAAACACAGTGAACAGATGCTCTTAAACTATTACAATGAGCATATAAAAATGCATTTTCCTAGTTCAAGTGCAATTCGCCAACTGAAATGTGCTTGATATTTTGATTCTTATGCAAGAGAGACCAACATTGTTTCAGGGTGAAAATATTGAAGGTTGCAATGCATCTCCACTTGATATTGATCCTCTTTAACTTCATTTTTTTAGTTTTCAAAAGTAGTTCAACTTGGAAAAACCATCAATTACCTAAAAAAAAAAGAAACCATGGTCAAATTTTTAGTAACAAGTTCAGTTCCATAACTAAGTGAAAATACAAAAATAAACTAACCACCATCTAATTTCAACTTTTGTCAAAGGAATATCCTGCACTAAAATGATATTAATTTTGATATCAACAAATAGATTGATATTGATTTTCAAAATTAAATGCAAAAATAATTAAATGTAGATCTTTTTCAAAATTGAATATATTAAAAGCAGTAATCAATTCTCCAAAAAGATTTTGTGCTAGATATTAATATTGAGGCTATGATTATCATGATTTGAATTAAAATTTGTTGTGCCTTTATGATTTGTGACATGAAATTTATTACAACTCCTTAAATGGCATAGACCTATTGACCAACAATAGACAAATAAAGATTCGCAGGGATTTAATGCAAGAAAGTAAGACAACAATATTAATGATGAAATGAGAAATTTGAAAAGATATACACCTCCCCTCAAAGTGACTACTAGAAAATGAACAATGAATTCTTGTGCAGATCTGTGTCCTTTTTTAGCTAACCACGTAGAGAAATCCAAATATGTAGCAATCAATGTAAATGCCGAAAAGAACAATGAACTCACATCGAAGGATTCTGAGCACTTGTCATAGATCAAGTGACAAATCCTCACTCTGCAGCAATAAATTTAAATAATAATTCTCTTAAATAGTTTTAAAACCATAGCCAACTATATTTAGACTTCTCAAGATCTAGATAAGATAGGGCACATAAAACTTGAAATGTATTAAGAACATAGATAAATATTTTTCATTCCCCTTGTAAGAAAATAAAGTGTGATATGGTGCTAGTAAAGATACAGATCAATTATCACTTGACAGCGAGCTTGCAATGCATTTGAAAATTAAAGTGGGTGTTCACATGGGCATGATGAATGGGACCAAGTGAGCTTACCTACTAAGAAAATTGGAAATATTAGATTCTCTGATTTACCTCCATTAAAATTTATGTTTTACTGTGCTTGGAAATTCAAGTCCACCAAAATTCGAGCTTTACTATGCTTGGCAATGTACCTTCAAATGGACAAAAATTTGGACAAAATTGTGGCAGTTCAGTGAGTAGATTGAAACACTTTACAACCATACGTCTATAATAATTTATGAATTTGGGGAGACACTCAAGCAATGTAACAAAAGCAACAGTGACATCAGTAGCAGAAGCAACAACAACATCAGTAGCAGTTAAAGCAATCCAAAATGAGTAAATTATTTGATAGAATTCCTAGAAGAAATGTGAAGTACAAACAAGGAATGTGAGCTATTTGACAAAAATCCTCAAATAAATGTTGTGCGCAAGAAACTTTCAAGCAAAGATGCTATAAAAAATGGCAACGAACAAAGGTATTTTCAAACTAATGCATTTGGCAGCATGTGAAGTGAACAACAAATAACACCTCAAGAAAATGCCCATTTCTATAGTATCAATCCAATGCATTAATTTAAACCAAAATAGCCTTTTGCATGGCTGCATCATATGGTCCTATTGGTTGTAAATTTATGCTAGAATTATGGCAACTAAGAATGCATAGAAAATTGGTGTATCTTCCTCTTAGTAAGTCATCAATACTTATAGTTGTGTTCCTGCATATGTATTGGTTGGATTGCTAACTTATTTGACATGGTTTAAATATGCCACACCTATCCATAACATACTAGATCTACAGACCACCATAAGCATGGGTGGTTACCATCACAATTTCTAGGTTGGAAGAATGCACCAATTGACCATTGCTTTTCACTGAACGATGATTCTTGAGAGGTACGAGAGTTGTAGGAGTTAATGAATTGGCAGCCTTTGTTCAAGTGATAATTGACTAAGTTGAAATGGAGTTAATCATTTGGGAGGGAATCAAAATGAAAACTTTCTTTAGTTAAGGGAATGAGGATCTCTGAATTGTGGTAGGAAGAATGGCTTTAGATGAGTAAGAAAATGATAGAGGTTGCAATTGAAAGATGGTTCAGATTTAAACATGCTAGGGAGAACACCATATTGTTGATAGGAATCTTATGCTACCAAACCTTTGATAACTGAGACAATAGATTGCTAAGATATAAGACAATACAAAACATATATATATAAAGATTCTTATAGATTTCTAAAGTGATGATAAAGCAGTGATCAATCTATGTATAAAATCTATTAGAAATGAAACATATATATATTGAAAAGCATGGTGGGTGCCATAATGTGAACCCTAAATCCAAACAATTTGCATGAACAAAGGAAACAATTAAATTTATTAGATAAAAAATGCAAGGTTAGAATAAGAATTCCCCATAAAATCCATTTGCATTGTTAAAGAACATGGAAAAAAGATGAAATAATTGAGCAAATACAAACAAAGATAACTATTCATATTCTAAAACAAAGAAATCACATGATCTTATGGGGGAATTGGTGTTATTTTGATGTGGAAAGTAGCCCTTTCCCAACCCCTTTTTGATAATCTCAGTGATGAAAATGAAATGAAAATGCTATGAAGATTGTGGAAATGATAATGAAGATGAAATGTTAACTTGGATGAGTTGTGGAGGATCAAAACAATAGAGAAACTCCCTATTTATAGCCAAGAAGGATAAAAGAATGTCAAACATGCAAGATGTGGGACTAAAGATCCACCAATGACAAGATGCCATTTGTCAACATGTGAGAGGTTGAGGAATGAGCACATTTTGGTCAATGTGCCAAAGAGGGGGAGATTTGAAATTTGAATTTGATGACAAGATGAGTTAAATGCTAAGTTTGACTTGTGCAAGAGACATGTAAGAGCTCTTAAATGCTTTGTTGGAAGGACAAATCCCTTTTGGAGGGATTTTCAAACTTGGAGGAATATTCCCTAAAGATGCCAAGTTGAAAATAAATAAAGATTTTAATAAATCATTTAAATGCATTTTCATGTGCAAGTGGCAAAATCTAGATAATTTTGGAAATTAGGATTAAATTAATCAGGATTTGATTAATTTAATGAGGGATTAGGTGATTTTGACTTTTCACTTAGATTTATGGATTAAAATAAATCAAAAAGAGATGAAAAGTGATTTAGACTTAGTTAAATAAATGTTTTGATTTATTTAGCTAAAGGGAATGATGTTAGTGGTTTAATTAAATAAGTTTTATTTATTTAATTAAATAGATAACTTAGGAGATTAATTAAATAAACTTTACTTATTTAATTAAAGAGACAAATATGATGATAAATAGATGATTAAGGATGCCATGGAATTAGTGAATATGGATTAGATGCATGATGTCAATTTTGCACGTCTACAAGTATAGTCACTACTTTGCTTATTCAAGAAAATTTTGTGGTAACATAAATAATTTAGAAACTAGAAAATGCATGCTTCATACTCCATTCTATCTATTACTCAAACCATAGGACCATAAATTAATATGTGGAGGAATGTGGAGCATTCTGCAAAGCCTTTTTTTGAGCAATTTCCTGAGCCATTAACTAAAAGAGATTCTTCTATCTAAATTATAGTAATCAAACAATAAATGAAGAATCCACATAATCATATATACATACATGAATATTAGAAAGAAAATCATGACATCCAACTTCATACATTATACATAGTCATCTTGATTGCAACATATGCAACCAACCACAGAAAGCTACATTGCTAGCAATAGAAACATCATCATCAAAAACCTTTATATAATTTGACATCAATAACAATACCTGCAACATAGATAATAGCCAACAAACTCCACATTGTTGACATCAATGAAAACACCTACAACATACTTGCAACAATCTTCCCCTTTAGCATTGATGGCAACACCAACGAGAGAAACATCTACGAGATTTTCGTTATCTCTCCATTGCTCTATGTTTTCTCTATCTCTCCCCCTTTGACATTAAGGACAAAGGGCCAATGGGATTTAGTTGAGCTTTCCAAAGCATACAAGCTCCCCCTATCTATATAACCATTAACATTATTCTACTTGCTCCCCATGAGAGGCAACCTCCATCAATCTAGGGATAAAAATATGACTTGAATTGCTCTCCCTGGATAGATGCACCAACTATACATCTAGTTGGAAGAAGGAGGGGCAACAACCTCTAGATTTT
Source organism: Sequoia sempervirens (assembly GCA_007258455.2). NCBI lineage: Eukaryota > Viridiplantae > Streptophyta > Pinopsida > Cupressales > Cupressaceae > Sequoia > Sequoia sempervirens. The sequence goes on along the minus strand of VDFB02047144.1, from coordinate 11,549,360 downwards.
TCCTGAGATGTACTCAAAGGAATCCTTTGAAAGTTTCTTTGTAAGGATGTCTACATTTTTCTCCTTTGTGGGTACATAATCCAACCTTACTTCCTGATTAGCAACTTTCTCTATTAAGAAGTCATATCTGATAGATATGTGCTTTGTTTTGGTATGCATCACTAGATTCTTTAAAATATTGATGACACTTGCATTATCACACAATATTGGAATGGGCTCATCATACACTACCTCGATATCTTTTAAATTTTTCTTCATCCACAATACTTGAGTGCAACAAGATATTGCAACAATATATTATGCTTCTACTATTGACAAGGACATTGAGTCCTATTTGTTGGTAAACCAAAGGACCGATTTGTCTCCCAAAAAAAAATCCACCACTAGTACTTCTATCATCCACACTACCAGCCCAATTAAAGGGTTCAAACACCAGCACAAAAGAGAAGAACAACACCACCCCCAAAAGGAGCAACTAAACACCAGGCCAACCAAGGCCAAGATCCAACACAGGGATAGGAGAGCACCCGTATGGAGATGAAGATCAGTAGCACATTTCTGCAAAAAAAAACCCAAACAAGGTAACAAAGGTAGCCTCCTAAATCTTAAAAATGCAAAGAGCCACCCAGGCCTAGCAAAAATTAGAAAACTCACAACCACACTCCCATTGTGACAGAGAAAAAGAAAAGAAAGTAAATGAACAGCTCCACTAAAGTCAAAGAATCCAGAACTATCAAAGAAGCATCGAAAAACCCCTGCATCCACATTAAACCGTTGAACATCGAGAAGAATAAACCTCCACAGAGCACACAAATAGAAACACCAATAGACAAACAACCTTCTAAAATAGACTTGGTGAGAGACAAGACAAAATCTCCCACAGTAACAGAAAGGTCCCACAAGGAATAGGGGCCAAGGTAAAACAAGGCCAAGAGGGCCCAAACAGATAAGCGGACCTAGAGAACTGCAAGGAGTGCAACAGAATACCACTCCATTGAGAAAAAATCAGCCAGAACCAAACACCTTTTGACCACCCACAAGTACCGAATGTAGAGAGTGCATAGAAACCCTCCTCAACAGAGACAAGCAACTGAGCCAAAAGGCGGTGTGAACACCATCACAGACCAATAGACTGGGCGCAAGCTGGTAAGGAAGCAAAAGCCTTCCCAACACACCCGACGCCAACAGAACAACCCCTGTAGGCAAAGAAAACTCTAGAACACCACAAACTCAGGTCATGGTGGCCAAAGAGGAAGCATGAACCGCAAAAAAAACTAGAGCAAAGTCCCTTGAGTCCCTTGGTACAAGAAGAAGAAGTGGCGCAGAAAGGTCCAAATAAACCCATATGCAGCAACAAACACATAATAAGCAGTCCCCAAATCCACAACAAGAAAACCAACCAGATATGGGACACCTGCAGAAGAAGCAACGAAGGAAAACAAGCAATCGTTCCTCAGTCCACCCTTCGCTTTCCAAGCACACAACCTCATAGGAACAACCGTAAGCAGTGGCCAAGAGCTCCAAAAACCATCCGGATCACCGTCGTCTTCTCTAGCGCCTTCAGTAATTTTCAAAACAAGTGCCCTCTGTTTCTTCCCGCTCCACACTCCGCTCTCCATTTCTTTTCCTGGTTGTTTGATGTTGTTGAGTATCTTGACCATGAATTATTTGCTAGACATGTTTTGAATACCAAGTATCAAATTTATGTTACAATATTTCTTACCTCATATAAATAAGATTATTGTATAAAATTTCATAATCAATATTGAATAAAGCTTGATGGAATCAATGATATATAAATGCCACGCATAGCTCTTAATAACCTTAGATTTCTCTATGTGGCCCTTCAAATTTTAATTTCACAAAATCTAGAGTGGATGGAATCAAATTAGCTTTTCATCATTATTTAGATAGTTTGAAAAAGATCACTATGAATGAAGATCAAGGATGCGAATATTGTGTTTGATTGTAATTGTTGAAATGATTAATTTTCATTGATCTAGTAGTTGTTAGGCGACTCATTAATATTTGAATTGTAGACTCAGCTTTGTTATAATGAGGATTGGTCATTGTTACAATTATATCATGTGGAAAATAAAGTTTTAATAATATATATTACAGGATTCTACATCTATTTGATGACATTAAGATACAATGAACAAGGATTTAAAATGTTGATTTAAAACTATAATAAATATTTATCATCTTTCTTCAAAGTACTCTCTTAAAAAAATATATGGAAGATAATGTGAATCATGATTGAGTCAAATATTTAAGATAAGAGAATTAAAATTATTTTAATGAGAAGGCATAGTCAAACATTAAAAAATAAGGATATATAGAAGGAAAAATATCTAAATTGATATTAACACAGTCCATAAACTGGAATTTGATATAATAGAAAGTACATTTACTTCTGATCACTAATGTCTTTTAATCACAAAATATAACATAATTGTTAATTTTAGTAGTACATGCCAAATACAATTTCCAAGAAAAAAAAAAATTTAACAAAACAAAACACAAAAAAAAAATACTGATAGAAAAGACTTTTCTTCACAATCAACTCAACAATAAAAAGCATGCTAAAATGAAAAGACTATTAACAAGCTATTTTTAATTAATAATAATCCTCGAAGGCAACCCTGGACATTATTATTTAAACTAAAATAACACCAAATTATTGCTGGCAGCTCATGATATATTCAAATTCTGCCAGGGCTATTATCCCATAAATTTGGCATATTTTGCCAATAGCCTCCATCATCTTCTGTATTAATGTAATCTATAGATGGTAGAGATTCAACCACTTCTTCCGGTTTATCTGTAAACTCTATAGATTTGAGGCAGAGCTCTTGTGAAATTGATGGTGATTGTGCTTGGACAGATCGGTGGTATGTGCCTGATACTGAAGGGAAGGAGGAATACCTTGAATTACGTTCTGTTGGCAGAAAGCTAAAATTATTACTCTGATCAAGCATTTCACTGTTGATGTTTGTTGAATATGAGATCAATTGATCTTCTCCTATAAAATGCTTATCCGAACATTGAGAATTATATGAGTTCAGCACTTGTTGTTCTTGAGACATAAAATTAGATGCAATTGAACTTGGTACCATTTCAACTGATTGAAGTGCAGATCCTAGAAAGTCATGATTCAGGTGAATATTTCCTTTGGCAACAAGGTTCATCAAGTTTCTGCCTATTCTTGCTTCAACCTCCAGCAGGGAAAGGTACGAAGACAATGGAATTGCAAATGTTCCAGTGGTGTCTTTGAGTCCCTTCTTGAGATGGGTGTTCCAGTGGTTCTTTATGTCATTATCCGTCCGCCCTGGCAATCGCTTTGCAATTTCAGACCACCTAAGACATAATATCGACATCAATAAATTTACTCACAATGCTAAACACATGAAATTAATTGAAGTTTCTTTCTATACTTACTTGTTTCCGAGACTTCCATGGTAGAGCCGTATTATTTGGTCTTCTTCAGAAGAGAAAGTTCCTCGTTTTATATCAGGTCGCAAATAGTTGGTCCAACGCAGCCTACAACTCTTTCCGCATCTCATTAAGCCTGAATCATCACACCCCAAATGTATTCATATTATGTGAATACATATCATCCAACATATAACAAGCTTAAGATTTAAATATATCCCTTGTTTTAATTGACCGAAAAGAAAGAATACCCAACTGACCATGGTCGTTTAATTTAAGATAGAAGTACCTGCATGCTTTGGAAGTTTATGCCAATTACCATGGCCGTGCTTATGTATATACTGGATGAGTTTGTTGTCCTCTTCTGTGCTCCAAGGGCCCTTCTTTACTTCATTCTCACTGCAACATGGACCTCGCACCATATCTCCTGCAATAATACCACTAGTTCAGATTTCGATCTAATAGCAGAAGGTTCACTCTAAACTACATCCACTATCAAGGTTAATTGTGGGAGTGGGATATGCTTTTCTAAAGCATCCCTGCCCAAAACATAAATCTAACTTATATTCATTTAATTTTTAAATTCCTGAGAGTAATCACTTTACTACTCACGAGTAAGAACAAAATGTAAATTTTAGACAATGGGACAAAAAATTTCTCTAAGTAGATGGATTAAGTAGAGTTTTTAAAGAATGTTGACATACCTTATCCACACTACTGCTAAGGGGATACCCTGGTCTGCTGAGGAGAAATCTTATAGATCTGTGCTTTCTCTACAACATCTAAATGATTAGACATGAGACACGGTATCTATTTATATAGTTTCATTTATCATTTTATCCATCTTCGGCCTCTCTGTGTTTCTAGTATTTTGTTTTAATCGGTGGGTTAGTAGGCTTTTGACTTTTGTTTGCACGTTCTACTTACTATCCATCGAGATGTGGGCAATGGTCCACCATACTACGTGAATATTATAATTAAGTACCAAGTTGGAAGAAACAATAATAAGAATCATTGCATAGTTTAACAACCCACAATAATTCAGCCGTGGATGTTGGACATATTAAATACATGATTAGTTTATGTTTATAAATACTTTACTTAAAACATCTTCTGTTCAATTGTGAAATAGTCATTGAACTGTTCCTGATTTTGAGGTTTATTGATGATATATGAATACAAGGTATGGTCAGCGTCCAAGAAAAACAGTGCGCATGACCAGTAAGCAGCCTTTGAATTTGATATCATCTGTCCTTTTAAAATTAGTTGTGAATAAATTTACAAATATCTAATATGTGAAAGGAGAGAAGAAACATGACCAATTCCTTCAAACGGATATAGGCTCAATTAAATAAAAAATAATTTCATTCAATTTCAAATATCAGTATTTATAGCATATAGACTATCTATTCCAATGAATATTTATATCGTTTTACTCTTATTTTTAGTTTTCAATAAAATTATTATTTATATTTGCAAAGGTTTTCTTGAAATCATTATGGATTCTTATAATATTGAAAAGGAAAATTAAATACAAATGATTTATATTTTGGATAGTTTTAAAGATTATATATTAATCAAAATGAGAAAAATATTATTAAAATGATTGTTTTGATAAAGGAAAAAATGGGTTTTACAGGGATGCAAAACCACAAAGTTACAAAATAAAAAAGGAAAGGACTAAAAAGTCCAACTAATTAAACAAGCTGCAAAAAGAGAAAAACCCAGAATAAACAGCAGCCAGCCAAAAAAAGATAGGAAGGACAATTGAAGAACCAGCCAAATTGCAGACCAAAAAATCAGCAGCAACTAATCTAGAGTCTTCAGAAGAGCCTCAGTCTCAGCTTCCAGATCCTGCATATTCTGGACACCCTTCTTGAATGTTTGAATCATTTGTGGCATGGGGGGTGCCTTCCTTTTCAGATTAGCCCTGGTTCTCTTCGCAATCCCAATATCCTCTTCCTGGTTTTTATCTTTCACCTCTTCCAAATCAACTACCAAGGACCCCTGTTGAGCTTTCTCTAGTTTTTCAGTCATTGCATTAATAATGATGGCATTATGTCTTGCCCTTCTATTATTCTATTTAGTAATTATCTTCACAACATTTTTTATTTTTTCCAAATCAATTTCTATCCTTTTGGCCTTACCCGCATTGTCTTGGATCTTTCTACTAGCAATGTTCTCATTACGCTCTTCATCCTTCTTGCATAATGCAAAAACCTTAGCTCCCACTTCTTCCAATTTACTCTGGAGGGCCCAGTTTTTAATTTTCAAATCACTAATTTCATAGAAGATCCATTTTGGCATTCTGAAATGGTCCACAGTATTATTCCTAGCTATGCCTAGAAAATCAGCAGTAGGTTCCCTATCAAGATTGAGACAATTTTTAGTAGGGTCAGAGGCTCAAGGGGACCCAGTTCTAACATCTCTATCCGTCGATGAGACAACAGAGGAAGAATTATTATTTGTGCCATAATCTTCAGATTCAGGAGAATATTCAAAATACAAAACAAGGTTTTTAATAGGGAATTTCTTTCTAGCGCCTTTGGTTTTGGGAGTAAAGCTTCTAGACTCAGAAGTAGGGCAGACTTTAACAGGCTGGGGATTATGGATTTGGATTTTCTTGCCAGTCTGGGCAGAGGATGGATCCAGGACCATCCTTACCGGACTCAAATTTGGTTTATTCCTCGAACAACTAGTATTAGTGTCACTGTCCTCAGACGCCGAAGAGGCATCCAGGTTAGCAGGGGCTGATAGATTTTGGAAATGTTCAAAAATTAACCTTATCAAACTAGTATGTGATATAGGATATCTTTTAGGGTTTTTCTTATGGTCTTCCAGACTTTTTCTTAAGAAACAAAGTAAATAATAAAGGAGAGAAACACTGACCTTATAGAGAAAATGATTGAGCAAGGAAAAATGATAGCCATAGACCCTCGTGAACTGACCATCCAGGGTGATATACTCCATAATGATGCGCAAATTTTTTTTCCAGAGAGCTTTAATGGTGTCGGCCTCAAAGTAACTATTGAAAACTTTCACAAGTTTCAATTTTTCCTTATCTTTCTTCAGAAATCTGACCACCACTTCATTAGAGAAATTCATGTCCTAGAAAAATTTGTCCTTCAGTGGACATACTAGTGACTTCAACAATGAGATTTTCATCAACCTTAACTTTCCTGCCAAAAAGGGTTATTTCCCCATTGTCCCAATTCTTCTCAAAAAGCTCTGTTGCTTCTTGATTAGACCCATGGAGTTTCTCTAGAAAAGGGAGTAAACCCCCACTTTTAATTTTTCTCCATGCTTTAGTGTTTCTTGTGTGCATCTTGAAGTTGTCATTCTCAATTATTTTTCTTTCTCCTCCCATTTTAGCAAACATAATAATGCAGACTGAGACAAAATCTTGGTTCGAAATGGTCCTACCAAACCTATGAGCCCACAAAGCACACCAAACAAGCTTACAAGACAAGCTCATTAGCTCGACCCCATGCAATCTAATGATAGTGATGTACTTACCTCGTTTTATCATCATTATTGAAGTAACACACATCTTTCCCATGTGATGCATCATAATCCAATAAGGCTTGGACATCAACACCTAGATCACTGATATTCAACCAAGTGTGTTGTCCTTTACTTTTAACCCCTTCATTTGCAAAAAAGTCTGCCACAACATTGGCTTCTCTGTAGGCATGGGATATCTTTATATTATCAAACTTAGCTAAGGTTGAAATAGCATCATAAATCCAATACTTTATGGTCTACAAGGGGGTGACCTACCTAGAAGACATTCAATAATATTTTTTGAGTCCCCTTCAAGCCAAAGGTTCTTAAAATTCAGACTATGAGCCAAATTTATTATATGAAAAAATTTGACAGCCTCAACTGAGTGATTGGTTTGTGAGCCAAGGGGGGTAGCAATCGCACCTATAAAATTGCAATAAGAATCCCTTATGACTTCGTCGCATCCCACCAAACTAGGATTTCCTTCAGTCGCCCCATCAAAGTTGGCTTTGATCCAACCGTTAGGTGGAAAAGTCTAGCAGACACCCTCCCTATCCTTCTTGGCATGTTTAGGATCACAAGAAATATCATATCTAATTTTCCATTCCTTAGCAATCGTTAGATCATAGGAAGAACAAGCCACTTTCTCAATATTACAATCCTTCTAGGGGATTGCATTGAAACTTTCTTCCATTAATCTAATTATTTTATCAAACACTATGACCTCCAAAGATTCCTTATCTCTGTAGATTCTATTGTTTCATTCTTTCCATAGACTCCAAGAAACATGAGGGAAGGAAAAATCCCATAGCTTCCATAGAGCTGGGTTGCGAGTAGGGGTTTTCCATTGGATGAAAAAGTCTTCAATTGACGAAGGGAATACCCAAGATAATTGCCAATAATAGAGAAGTTTTTCCCAAATCAAGGCAGCAAATGGAAAATGAAGGAACAAATGATAAACTGACTCTGCTTCTTTCTTGCAGAGATAACATCTATTGGGTATTTGAAACCCTCGCTTACAAAGATTATCAATTGTGAGCAATTTGTTTGGAAGTAGGATCCAGAAGAAGATGTTGACTTTAGGTACAAGGTGTTTGATCCAAGCATTCAACTAGAAAGGGGGGGAGCTTGGGCAGAAGACAGCCTAGGAAAAGCTGACGAAATAGAGTAGTTTCCCAAGGGTTCATCTTTCCAAACAAGACGGTCTTGCATTTGATCATGGAAAAATATTACAGCCAATAGGGAGGATTGAATAGGAGCAAGAACCTGACTATTAGTACACAGATCCACCCATTTTCCATTCCTCCAATAATATTTAACATACAACACAAAGAGAGCTTTACAAATCCTTGCCCACCCGCAAAAAGGTTCAATTTTGGCAAGGGGCTCCTTGAACAACCATCTATCATCCCAAAATCTTGTTTGGTTTCCACTCCTAACTTGCCAACCCACTCCTATTTCAACCACTTTTCTACCAGCAATAAAGTTATTCCAATAGGCTGAGCCTCTAGGTAGAAGATGGGATTCCATCAAGATTATAAGAGGTCTACTATTCTCTAAATATTTGCTTATGAGGATTTCAATCCATTCCCCTGAGGATGAAAATAGTCTCCAAATATTTTTAACAAGAAGAGTCTTGTTAATCATCCTAATTTTTCTAAGACGTAAACCACCATGCTTTTCAGATCTGCACACCAGATCCCACCCTATTAAAGGAAATCTTTTTCTTTTCTTCAACACCCAACCACATATAATCTTTTTTAAATCTTTTCAATAGCATCTACAAACTTGGTAGGGATTTCAAAAAGGCTTAATGCATAAATCGATAGATTCTGAAGAGTAGCTTTAAGGAGCTATAATTTAGCAGCTTGAATTAGCAGAGCTCCTTTCCATCCAGCGAGCTTCTTGCTAAACCTCTGAATCAACAAAATCCAAAAGGATTTTGGGGGTTTAAGGCTTAAAGGTAAACCTAGATAGGTGGCAGGTAAAGACTCCAGCCTACAATGTAGGATTATGGCAATTGTATTTTTTCTATGTACAAGAATATTAAAGAATAAAAGAGATTTTTTGTTTGTTAATCAGCTCGCTAGACGCCCTCCCATACACATCCAATAGATTTTTGAAGGTATTTCCCTCCAAAACAATAGATTTTCCCAAGAGCATGGTATCATCAACAAACTATTGATGAGAACATATCAAGTTGCTAGAAGACAGTTTAAGACCAACAAGGGATCTTTGATCTATCAGCCTTTTCAAATTTCTTTCAAGACTTTCAACCATAATAGTAAATAAAATAGGAGAAATAGGATCTCCCTATCTTACGCCTCTGGAGCTTTGAAAGAAAATTGAGGGAGATCCATTAACCATAACAAAGATAGAAGTAGTAGACACAAGCTACTCCATCAACTAAAGAACCATGTTGCTAAACCCAAACGCCTTTAAAATTTTAAACAAGAATTTCCATTCAACTCTATCATAGGCTTTCGATATATCAAGATTTAAGAGGAAACATACAATCTTTGACTCAACTAGGGAATGGATATTCTCTGGAAGTCATAACCTTCAAGATAATTTTGTAGATAGAGTCACAAAGGCTGATGGGTCTGAAAGCATCAAAGTCCACCACTCCAGGCTTCTTAGGAATAAGTACCAATAAAGTAGCATTTAACTCTTTTAGGAGGCTTTTGGACCCAAGAAATTCTTTAACATTCACCACATCCTCTCCAACAATCTCCCAAAACCATTGAAAGAAGAACATGGGAAACCCATCAGGACTCAAAGTTTTACTCCCTTCAAAGGAAAATACAACCTTCCTAACTTCTTCACTAGAAGGAATAGTAGTCAACTTAGAGTTATCTTCCTAATTAATCACATTAGGTATAGCCTCTAACAAATGATCCTGATCATTTTGGTTATTTTCCTCATTCTCAGAAAGAATATTTTTGAAGAAAATAACAGCTTGCCTTCTTATATCCTCCTCCTCATACTGGTTACCATTAGCTTCAATAAGATAAACTTTGTTAACCGCCCTATGTTTTGAGGCCGACAAGCGAAAGTACCTAGTATTTTTGTCACCTGTAGATAACAATAAAGCTCTAGATCTTTGTCTCCCGAACTCCTCTTCTTTAGAAATGATGGCATGCATCTTAATAAGGAGCTCATTCTCTTTTTCCTTAATATCATTCAAATATCCTTCCTTCTAGATTTTATTTTGGATCTCCCCCAACTCCATCTGAAGATCATACTTAATCCTAAAAATGTTACTAAAGGACTCTTTTTTCCATTTTTTAAAATTGAATTTAACTTCCCTAAGTTTTTTGGCCACTCTAAACATAGTTGTCCCAATGATATTAATATTCTACCATTTCCTAATTTCCTCTTTAAAAAGAGGATGGGAAAGCCGCATTTTTTCAACTCTGAAGGGGATAGTTTTCTTTATCTTTAGAGGATCCGCAACAAAACTTATGGGAAAATGGTCAGATCCAATCCTTGAAAGGGATTTAAGAGAATAATAATAATATTATATTTTGTGTGAATATAGATGTGGATATGGTGTTATTTTTTCAAACACTTAATCTTTTGAATTGCATGAATTCATACAACTGATTGTTTATAACAAAAAATAATTGTGTGTCAAAATTGTTGTCAAATTGATTGTCATTACCACGAGCATAAATAATAGAAGCAATCAAGATTTTCTAAGGAAAAAATAACACAAAGATCCTATCCATCCTTAAGAAAATCAAGTACTTGTAAAGTGCACCAAGATGGTTCCCAAAAAGGGGGCTTAAGTGGCCATTTTTTTTTTGAAATTAGGAAATGCTAACATTGGGCATGAAATTGAGGATAGTTACACTCAAAATTTTGAGATAGAACAAAACCAAGGATCAAATTTCTCTAAGTATACTTTCTAAACTACTAATTTATTTTGAAAATGGTTGAGATTAAGGGGTTAAAAAGAGGGATGTACACAAATTGGTGTTGTTTTTGTCAGAAAAATATAACATAGAAACTCTTGTACGACCTGAGCACAGTGAATTTTTTTGTAATATTTTTAAAATCGCTATGGTCAAAAGTTAGATAATAGCATCTAGTTGTTGCACTATTTTTCTAATAATTTTTTAATTAATATTTGATTTTTTACTAATTTTCTAAGTGGGCACTTCCTAAAAAGCAGAATTTTGGCTGTTCTCGCCCTACAAATTTTGGAAAATAATTGATTTTTTTTTCTTATAATTTTTTTAAAATTTGTAGAATGGAGTCTAGTTTCTAAAAATGTAATTTATTTTAAATTTTGATCAACAGTTAATTTATAACAAAAAACACACCAAACACTGCTTTTTGGTAAAAAATAGACATACAAACAAAAGAAATTATGAATGAAACGCTTAACATTGTCAAAAAGTGAAAAAAATTACATTTTTGGATAGCTAAAAGAGAACCTAACATTACACATGTTTTCTATTTTGTTGATATTGAACTAGATGCAATCTTGATGGTGAGCACGGACCCAATTATGTGAAAAATTGTAGAATTTGCAAAAACATGTCTTTGGCCTTGTTGGGAATGCCCTCCAAGCTTTTGGTTTGGTATTCCAAGGAAAATATTTTCACTTTTCTCTTTTTTTTAATGAAAAATAAGAGGATCACGTTATAATGTGCTCACATTTTTTAAAACTTTTTTTAAAAGTGGCCAAAAAACTGGTACCCAACTTCATGCACCTGCCTTGTAGTTTAGCACCAGTGGGAAGAATTATTTCCCTTTTTTAGTAATGATCAGTTATGAAGACATTAGTATGTGAGAATTTTGGAGGATGAGCTTGCTAGTGATGACTTGGTACAATTTAAAAAGTCATTAGCTCAACAAATGGTATTCATGAATTTCCCATATTGCATTCTTTAATTAGAAAAAAAAGGAAGATAGAATTGGAAGATGGTTAACTAGAAGACCTTTGGATTATTCTATTTTACAATAGATGACTAAAAGAGGAGAATAACCAAGATGAAAATATTCTTTAATCTCTTGATGGATGGGGTTGTTAATGTTCAAAGTTACTTAGAGTGATATGGCTTTAATTCACCTTGAACCTAGTGTTCTAATGATGCACCAACTCACAATTCCTCCATATGCAACCCCTACATCAACAAAATTTGTGCAATCATTTAAAGAGACAAGATTAAATTATTATGTCATTATTTGATAAAGAAATATCTTCATGTAATAATTCATTATGAAATGTAGTAAAATATTGTACAAAGAAATTAAGAATGTTGTAATTTATAAATTCTCATTTAATAAATAAAAACTTGCATCTATGAATATATTATCAAATGTAGTAAAATATTGTTCAAATAAATCAAACAAAGTTGACTAGAAAGAAATAAAAATAAATTGGTTCACAAACAGGAGGGCCTCGAGTTATTTTTTGATTCTTAATCTTATATAGTGTGGTGATTAATTGAAATATTAATCTTGATTAATAATTAAATTAATCACCACACTATATAAGATTAAGAATCAAAAAATATTTTTGTTTATGATAGATTACTAACAATATACATAACCTTATCTGAATGTACCTTATGTATTTAAAACTATGTTTTATCCACCTATGCAAAATGCTATGTTGATAGTAAAAAAAAGAAAAATAGAAATGCACAAATAGAATGTAAAAATAGAATACTAAAAGAAGAACCTAGATTCATGAATAAGGTAGAAAGTGATTCTTCTTAAACACTAGTCTACGACTACTATAGCCCTCTAGTCACACTATCATTTCAAAGTAACAAAGAAATGAAGTATCTATATGTAATCTATAATATCTATACACTTGAAAAATGAACACACAAAGAGGAGCACATAATGAATATAGAACAAAATATAGGATCCTCTCAATTTAAACAAAATAAGTTAATGAAGTGATAGGGAAAAGTTAGAAATATGAAACCTCTATGTGAGATAGCTAATAAAAATATATATTTAACTGGGATAGGAAAATGTTAGTTACTACTTGAGAGCTTCCCACAATGATCAAGAACAATTTTTTGTTTCAAACACCATGGATAATCAAATATAAAATGAGATTGTAGATTGTGTGATCTTAATTTTAAATTCTTTTAGAATTTAAGTATATTATTTAAATATATATACATGTTTTTACCTCAAGTCTACAAAGTTCCTAGCACCCTTATTGTATAGAGGGCAATATGGGAGATATGAATCACCAAATATTTTTCAAATATAATAAAAATATCACAACTCAAATATGTAGATCTAAAAAAAATATAAAATTATCAATCAAAATTTAAATAATTGACTATTATCAATTGTAAGAAAGATGGAAGCAACATGAAGGGTTGCATAAATACTTTTTAGAGATAAATAAAATTTATAATTGGTAAAAAAATTAATTATACCAATAGATTCATATAGACAAGAAAGAGTGTGATATGAGATTGAAACATCAAATCTATGAGATTCAGTAGACAATATAGTGGAATCAATCCAAGAGATCCATAGCAAGAGGGAAAATCTATAAAGAAGAAGAATAGCTTACATGCATGAAAATTAATTCTCTTTCAAAAAGAGGGATTCCAAAATGTCAAAGATGGAATGGAAGACTCAAATCCATGTCGATAGAGGTGCATTTAGTTATAGAAATACATCACTATAGGATCCAATAGTAAAGAAAAAGATGTAAATACATATTTTAATTTTTAAATCCAATAGATGATATTGTGCTTGTGTAAACTTGTGCACGTTTATAGTATTTTCTTGACAAAAATGTCAAAAATAAAGTTAGAAAACCTAGGAATATTAAAATGTAGTAAATTAATCTAGAAATTGACAAATTGGTGAAGGAAGTAAGGTTGAAGTAATTATATTAGTGTACCCTAGAACATGGTAGGGGAATTTACATAAACATGATTATAAAAAAACATATGATAATCATAGGGTTGCAATTTTTGACATTACGATATGAAAGGGAGAGGTCATGTATGTAGTAGGCTCAAACATGAATAAGAAATTACTCTAAAAAAAGTCAACTAAAACATTTGTAATACTTGCCTACATTATTTATTGAGTTTAGTAATTACTCTAAAAATATGTGATATAATTAATCATAATCCTACCTTTCAAGTTGTTTTCCTTCAATTATATCCTATTATTATCTTATATTTAAACAATAATTAGATAATTTATTTTCAAATAGATAGAAGATTTAAATTATACTTAACCTAATATCAAATGATTTATTAATTTTTTTTTTTAAACTTATCTTCTTATTTGAAAATGATAATATAAGAACATTAAAAACTTTCAAATAAAAAAATAATAACCATAAAGAAACATAGGTATCATGTATACAGTCGTGCCTATGAATTTTTTTATAAATATTAAAAAATGAATGAAACAAAGTCCAATTGAAAGTGCATGCACTAAATAAAATAGTAAACACTTCTCATCTATATAATAAAAAGTGCCCCTAGTAATCACTTAATAATAATTAATACCATTTCTTTGTACTTTATATTTAACGTTAACCAGTTTTAGGATGCCATTTAATTTATAACATAAATTCCACGTAATGCTACCTAGTTTCTATAATTGTTTGTCTAATTATTTTTGCAAGATTTCACTTTGCCATTAAAAAAATCTTTCTTGGACTGAGTTATCCACCAAGATCTTTGAGGAGATCAACATAATATTTCTTAAAATGAATAAAGATTCGAAGATACTTGAGAAAATATTATACTATCTATTCCGGTTTAAGGTTGATATACTATCTATTTTATAATAAATTGGAGTTAGTGTTTGGTCAAGCATACCTTTCATCATTCATATTGTCCTTGTTATTGTCACCGTAATTAAATTGATTGACTTTTTTTTTTTAATTGTGATTGATTGTATCAACTTTGCCATATCTTACCTACTAAAGGTAACACTTAAGGTATAAATTTAAATTTTTTTAAAAATATGTATTTAATTATAAATAATCAACCTTAAATAAATTTGTAATTTTTAAAACTAAAATTATTTAACAAAAGAAATTAATAACTATTAATAAAATTAAAGAAAGAACAATTAAATAGGGCTTCACAAAATACCATCAACCCTATAAAACAAAAAATCTACGATTCGAACATGAATGAACTTCTCGGTAGAAATCAAAATAAAGAAGTTAAGCTTGATCATGATGAAGCAAGTGGAGAAACTCATTTGATTTATCTAAGGGTAACAACTCCAAATCTATGACATTTCATAAAACAAGTAAAAGTGTTGAAATTGATAATGAATGTGGTTTGAAATTTAATCATTTGAGTATTTTTTTTAATGATCTCGTGAAAATGTCTTATGTCTTCATTTGTAATAATTTGAAATATGTAAAAAATAGTATATATAATATTTAAGATAATTTTTATTATAAATATTATGTTATTTTTCTATTTTTTAATAAATTTTTAAAATATTATTTATGTAATAAGCATAGTATGTTTACATAAATACAAATAAATAAACCACTATACATATTTTAAAAGCATATTTTATAAATAGAAAGTCTTGATGAATTAAATAAAAAATAATATTAATAATAAGTTAATTAGTATTATTAATGTGTTGGGTATTAAAAATAGAAAATATTACATTTGAAAGATTCAATTTGACAATTCGTATAGAACAACTAAATCTAAGAATATTCTTATTAGTAGAGATTGTATGGGAATGAAGGTGTTCAAATTATTGAATATTGATTGATATAAACACCATCAAATTGATTTCAAATCAAGTATGAAGATGAGCATGATTAATGTGAGTGGGAGTAGTACCAAATTTATTAAATATTTTGATGAAGAAGGTTAAGGATGATCCTAATGATGAATAATAGTAGGATAGAGCTAGTTTTTTTGTGATGTGGTAAGGAAGATGTATGAGGATGATGAGTTTCTACTATATTTTCTACTTGAATCCCATCTAAAGGATTCATGACTTCTTATATTATAGATACATATGTTTTTTATGCATTTTTAGCTAGGGCATCAATAGGTGACCTGTAGAGAATTGTCATCCTCTATAGTTTTCCCTACTTCTATGTATAATTTTGGGTCCATCTTTGATAAAATTTATGTGGAATCTCTCCCTCTTGTGGTGTATTTCAATATCCAAGTAACTAATGGGGAGAATTTTAATGTTATTGTAAGCTTGATAAAGGGTATGGTCATAGTTCCTCCTTTGGGAAATATATTCTTTAGTTCTTTAGATCCTTACAGATTCCCTTTATGGCCTCACTCTATAGGCATTATATATATCCTTATAGGTTGACCCTAATGATTTGGTTATTGAGGTGAATTTTGGAAGACCTATTGCCATAAACATGTGCATATTAGGGTTTCTTCACCATGTAGTTAAACTGTGGTTCCTCTTTTGGTTCTCATGTTCCTAACCTAGGATTGGGTAAAAATTCTATCACCATGGACAAGTGTAGCTATATTTTGATGGTTTAGAATGCCATTTTTGGTAGAGTTATTACTAACATGGGGTATGCCCTCATTGGGAGACTAATTCTTTCATCTATATATTGATGTTGTCTAATGTTGGGAACTAAAAAATGGTGTACGAATATTTGGGTGGCTGCCACAACCAATGGGTTTTTCTTGTTCACTTTCCAAACCCATAACAAAATTTCAAAACTATGCCTTAAGGAGGTCCCTATTCCTCATTAAATATGATATTTTCTTGAAAAAATGATCTATATATTTCATGTATCTAAGGAAATATTTAACAAGGTATCTATATGGGTTAGGCTCATAATAATTCCTTTGGAATTTTGGGACAAATATATCATATGAGAAATTTCTAGCTCTCTTTGCTAGATTTTATCAATTGATGATGTCATTAAATATAGGAAATGAGTATTTTTTGCTAGACTTTTAGTAAGTATTGGTATTGATAAGGTGATACCATGATATAAAATTATATTCCAAAATTTGTGTTTGGGAGTATAAAATTTATTATGGTTCCTCTTCATAGGTTTACTTTCATTGTCATAAAGTTGGGCACTTCTCCAATTTTTCCCATGATTTCAAGAAGAACTATATTCAAACATGAAGTTGAATTCTTGTTCTTGCTCTAGTGAATTGGATTTAGATTGTTCTAGAGATTAATGAGTGTATTTCTATGAGGATAAAAGGGAAGGATTCAAAGACAACTATGGTGGATCCTATAGGGAATACACAAAAGTCACCCACAAGGGATAACATGAAACTAGATGTTTTGTCTTTGTGTCATTTGGTTGAACCTAAATATTTATTACAATTACTCAAGGCCTGAGAGGATAGAACCAAATAAGCTAGCTATCTATCAAGGAATGATGAGAAAATTTACAAAAGTTCTTTAAATTCATGTTTAGTTTCATACTAGGGTATGTGCAAGATCATGATGGGCCAAAAAGTGGCAATATGATGGGTATGTGGCTGATGACTATCTTGTCACCCAAAATTGATGAAACGAAAAGGGTTTTTAAAGGAGATTATAATATTTCCACCCATATAAATTATGATTTAGTTTGAATTTAATAAGTAATTATTATTGGTTTTCTATTAAAATTATGACTAAAGTCCTGATTGATAGGTTGATTGAAAAACATCGACAACGTTCAAACAATATCAAATTTTTTTAATCCAAAATATGCATCACATTCTATGCTTCGCATACTATAGGATTAAAAAATTTAAAATTGAATTTCATGAAGTTTTGACCAAGTTAAGATGGTCAAACATATGAGTTTTTATATTTTTAAAAAAGATGTAATAAAAATTCATAATTAAATATTTACTTGGAAAAAAATTATAAAAAAATTTGCATCACATCGGCATGAGTCCTCTACTTATATCTAAAATCTTATAAAAAATTATCATTTAATTGTGGTTAGGGTGGTCTAGACACCTACTTCTTATTTTTTCCCTGAAATTTAAGTACCACTACATTGAAGTTTCAAATTTTCACCAAATAGATTTTACTTTTTAAACAAACCTAGTAGTTTAGAAACTACATTCAATTTTCTACAAATTCTCATTTCTTACATATTTTTGAAATAATATAGATAACGTATTCAAATTTTTACGTCAAGTTTCCTAACTCTGATTTTTCTAAATTTCTTGCCACTTAAGGGCCTATTTTTTCCATGATGATCTTGCACATACCCACTACTTATCACTAATAAAAATTATTAGTAACATTGATGATCCAATATTGAAAGGTCTTCTTATTGAAAGCTAAGATAAGGTACTTATACTCTCCATTATAACTTCTCATACTTTTCATAGATATGCCATAACTACAAAATATCATTTTATCTTCTATGCAAATGAATCTATAGGAAATAATATTCATATGAATATGCATTCCCCCTATGCTCTCTATCCAAAATTTCATTTAGCATTTTATCCTTCTAAATTCAATAGTTTTTACCATAACTAACCTGTTTAGTGACTCCCAAATTTACTAGACAATATACCGTTCCATTACTTTCTTGCTAGATATGTCTAAAAGATATTTCTTAAAGCCTCTAGATACCATTAGAAGAGTGCCCAACACCCATGAGTTTTATTTCACCTTCATACTAGCAATAACTAGTAGTCACATGCACAAGCATGCAATCATCAACCGATAGGGGTGCACCGCGAGAGGCTATATAGTGGGGAAGAAGTAGGAAATTTTTTGTGGAAAGGGAAGAGTAATAAAAAAAATCTATAATATTTAGAATGGTTTAATTGAGTTGAGAAACGAAGAGCATGTTAATTAGTCAGTAGCAAGTAATGTGAGGTTAGTTCATAGCTCATTGACTAGGGGTGGGACAATATTGACCTTTTCCATGAAGAGGCTCAGAAATCAATCTATGCATCACATAAAAAACTACTAGTTGAAAATTGATAATGAAAATATAAAATAAAACCGTACGCCATGTTGAATGAATCTAATTAGTTATAATTTATCCATTAATTTTAATTTTGAACAAGTAGTCATCAATAATTTTTATTTTATTAATATGTAATATTTAATAATTTTAGTTACAATAGTTAAAGTTTTATTGCAATATATATAGAAGCATTGAAGTCCACACGATTTTAAATGAGTAACGAATGTTGGGATTTTTTGTGACAAACCTTTGTAAATATGTTACCAATTTTTATCCTTTCCTCTTTTCCAGCTTGACTCCATGTAGGTTGATTTTGAAAAGCATGCAGTCCTCCTCCCAAATCTATTTCCAGCTCAAAATTGATTTTACTTAATAATGTTAAGAATATAGTAAATTAATTATCAACAAATACAATTTTTAAATAAATTTTTTCTTTAAAAATGATAATTGAAAAATATAAGTTAAATTTAAATTTTTAAATATTTTTTTCTAACAACAATAGTTTCACGCCAAAATTTAAGGTATGAGATAATTTTATCTCTATTTTAGTTTTATATTTATTAGCCATGGATGCACGTGTATATTTTATCTTTTTATCTAGGTTATTCAATCAATTAATTAATTATTATTTAATTATGTTAAGATACATATGCATAGAAATATAAGGTAGAATTTTTAAAGAGTTATTACCCATGCCTTTAATTACTAATATTGCATTTAAAAGTATTTTTTAACAAAGGTAGTTGATAAATTTGGGCATCACATTTTGAAGAAAGAAGGATGTTTGATAGTGGATACTTTTTATAAACACTATTTAGTGCATAATTTTGTAAATTAAAGTTTTAGTATGCATTTGTTATTTGGGTTAGTAGTAGTAAAATAAAATGGGGACAAGTATAAGGGATTGAAAGTAGTCAATTACAAGGAAATTTGGAATTAAAATATCAATTTTTAATGAATTAATTCATAGTGCAATTGAAGACTCGATCAGACTATTTTTTATCATAAACAAATAAACATACCTCACTAAGAGAAGAGTGTGATGATGCAATACACTTTTTTTTGGATTCTTAGAATAAATGAATAAAATATTACATGTGTATCTTTGTAAGAAAAAATATATCATGTTAAAAGCCAAAACACAAAGCCCACACTCATTATCCACCTAGCCATATTGACATCATGGAGTCTCATGGGCTCTAGCCAAACCCTTGAGCAAGAAAAGTATGAAATGTCCAAGGGAAATTTTGTGGAGTTCCATTATACATCACACAATATCAAAGTTGAGAAAAATCTAGTGTTTTCATTTATGATCTATCATATTGAGCTATTTTTTCATTGCAATAATTCTACAAAAAATAACAATCATAATTTTGGAGTGCTTTTGTTTGCTTTAGCCTAGCAACTCCAAATAGAAGAGATGGGTATGTTAGTCAATGAGCAAGCAAGATCAGGAACAAACCATAAAAATTAGTAAGTATATAGGTAAAATCAATATAAACAATATGAAACTAGAAATAATCAATAATATTTACAATTGGTTCACCAAATTTATTTATTGATAATGGAAAAGTTTTGTACTTACATGTATTGTCGATAGTGTTTAACAAGTGTTTGAGCAGCATTGGATTGAGTTGTTGGAGCATTAAACAATTTGAAACAGACAATTTAGAGTGCACTATTTTTTTTGGATGCCTATTGTATCTGTGCAACATTATAAAGGAAATCATATAGATCTACAATAAAATAGGTTAGGCATATACATATACATATACATATGCATATCTATATACATGCATATACATCCATATACATATACATATACATATACATATACATATATACACATATACTTACATATACATATACATATATACACATATACATATATACACATATACATATATACACATATACATACATGTACATATATTATTTTTGGTTGAATTCTCATTGGAGGGTTTGAACATAGATGTGCTCTAAAGTGTACAATAAAATATTTTGATTAAGTTGTATTGTTGAAAGAGCCATTGTGGTCTTCATTCTGGAGAAGACTATGGTAAAAAACATCACTGGCTATTGGTTGTTATATGTGCCCATGTTTCACAAACATATTTTTGCATACACATATGAGTCATGGAAAATAGATAAAATAATTTTGCGTGGGTATATTGCATAGATGATTAATTTATTGTTCATTTCTTCTTGTTATATGTTTATATCTTTGACGTCACACCCGTTTTGTAGACTTTAAAGAGATTATCATTGTCTATTGGATGGAAAAATTGTAGTTATAGTGAGAGATTGTTGTAATTTTTTCACCCTTGGTTTATTGTTTTAGTTATCTTTGTGCATCTTTGTGTACCTTTTTAGTCATTATACATTATTTATAGTTTTTGGAATGAAGCTTTGTGGATGGCTCTCCAGTTGAAACAAATGAGAAAAAAAAATATCATGTAACATATTGATGCAAGCTTTGAGCTACATTCTTTGGAAATAAATATTAAAGACAAGTAGAGAAATTATATAAGAGGTGTTAGAGTGACTAATTTATTATTCATGTCTTTCAATCTATACTTATTATTCCTATTATATGTTTGTATCTTTGGCGTTATACCCATTTTGGAGACTTCAAAGAGATTATGCCTCTGTATGGATGGAGAAATTACACCTAAATCTTGTTTCTTTTGTCAAAAAATATGGTCAGGGTTAGTAAGTTTTTCGCCCTCTATTTATTGTTTTTATTTATCTCTATGCACCTTTGACATTATAGCCATTAAAATAGGACCAATTTCATATCAACATAGGAGTAATTGCATATATATATATATATATATATATATATATATATGATAAAAATACTTTAGTGGTTGTTAAGTGTTATTCTAATATCTCTTTTACAATTTCTCTATTTTCCTATAATATTTAGTTGCAAGTAACGCACCTCGAATTTTCAATTAATCCTGTGGCTTTAATACCCATTTTTTGTAGGCTATTGGAGTCCATTGGCTTCACTAATTCTATTTAATGTGGGTTGACTGCAAAAGAATGTAGCTCTAATTTTCAATTGACAACTCAACTATTATATAAAATTGTTATGTTGCATTAATATGTTTAATGTGGGTTTTGGATTATGTGCCATCTACCTATGATTCTTAAGTGTTTTTCTAATAGTTCATTTACAATTCCTACATTTTTTCTATAATATCAAGTGCCAAATAATGTAGCTTGAATTTTGAATTGAGGATCCAACTATTACATAGATTTCTTGTGTTACATCAAAATCCACTTGCTCATAAAAAATTGTTAATTATTGAAGGTCACCTATTATATTCCCTATGTTGTTAAGGTCTATTCAATGTGGGTTTCTGACCATTTGTGCTTTTCCTATGATTATTAAGTGTCTTTCCACTTATATAGCAGGTATTAGAATGACACTTATCTGGTGCTAAATATTATAGAGACAAGCTACATTAAATAGAATTTTAAAATATGATGCATATAAGAGGCAAACAATGACAATGAACATTTTGTTATGGGGATGTGGAAAGAAGAGTACCATGAAGAACAATTTGTCATGCAAAACTTCAAATATATGAGGGGAAATAAATATCATGGAACATATTGATAGAACACATATAACTTGTTGCATCAAAAAAAAATAACAATTAATACTTTGTTATAAGGAGCTTGAAGCATATGAGGGAAAAAGAGTATCATCAAACATATTGGTACAAGACAAGCAACCTATGTAATAGTTGCAAGATGTATTAGAATAACACTTTGGAATCACATGTAAATATGATAGGAATAGAACCATTTTCATTTTTCCAATTTTTTTGCTTGTGTATGTTTCCCTACCTCTCTTAAACTTGTATTTGATGTGGGTTTCTTGACCATCTATCATTTACCTGTGATTCTCAAGTGTTTTTGTAACAGTTGTTTTAGAGTCTCTCAAATGGAAGATCATCTAGAACATATTTTATATGGAAGTTTAACATATGGAGAGTACAAGTTACAAACCATAGATATTGAGAGTTTCTTATATAGAGATTCTACTGTACAAAATGCATATAGCAATAAGGATGAACACAGATAACAATGAAAATAGGTAGAAGGCACGAAGCATACATAGGCCAAAAAAGAAGAAGAAATGGTCAGTTAGAAGGTAGAGGTCAGTCTTATGTTTGATGAAGAATAGAACAAGTAAACTACAACAATAAAGATCTTGTTATAGGAAACTTCAAAGAGATGAGAAAAAGAGAACATCATGAAACATATTGATACAAAAAAAGTAATCGATCCAACAGTTGGAATTTACCTATTGGGTATCTTTTTGAAATTTCCACCGGGGTTTCCATCAGAGTAGTCGTGGTTAGAATTTCTCGGCGCATCTAGATATTTTTTTTTATTATCTGAAAAGGAAACTATACAAACATGCAGAAATTTAATGTGTACAATAGACAATGTTTATTGTAGTCAAGTGCATGTAAGAATCCATGCATGAATGGATATATATAGTAACAAATATATGGTGGCTATCTAGCCATGGAGGAAGAAAAGGGTTGAATGTATAGCTTAGGAAAATACAAATATATATAAAAAAAACCTTGTTTACACTTACAACTATGGTCATCTTTTAGGTACCAATTGTTCGACAAATGGACTTCATATCTCATTCTCCATCTATGTTTACATTGATCCCAACATGATATTGCTGCAAAGAAACAATTTGTTTGAACATATTAAAATATATGTCTCTGGTTAGATGCGTATAGAATGGAAAAAAGTCATTACAAAAATGACTTACAACAAAAATAGAAGCCAAAACATTGTATACTGTTGGCGAGAGCAGCTAGGAAGCTCTCGAATCTAGTATCTAATGGAGGTGGATGGAAGCTTTGTTCAGTAGCCTGGTATGAAACAAACACCATGGTGCGTCATTTTAGAATGCAAGAAAAACAATAGACACCCTTATATTAGAACAAATAATATTATATGTACTCCCTTGTGTGGCATTGAGCAACAATGCCAAGATGTATCAACCTTGACAGGACCGAAAACCTACCATTTTGTTTTTGTTGAACAAGGTGACTATTTCCATGACCAACAAGCCACGTGGACAAAAAACTTGATCATCGTTGCAGAAGGGCCCAAGCAACCCATCACAAATAGCATGGATTTTTATCATAATTAAGAAAGAAAAAGAGAAATATAAACAAGACTATATATTTTTGAATGCAATATACATGAAGAGTGAAATAGTGAAATGATGAAAAAGATAATTTTGTAGGAAAACATTTGTAAATATTTGAATGAAATAAAGCTAATTGAAAAGATAAGAAGAAGACATAAGAATCTGTGGAAGCAAAGGATGAAGCACAAATGTCGAAACTTAGGGTATATAGGCAGAGAAAATAGAAAACACAACATGGTTGCAGAATTTTAAACTTATTAGTCAAATGGAACATAATTTTTTTTCAAAATGTTTCTAGAGTATGTGCATATATAGTTGAATATACTAAAATGTTCAAAACATGTTATTGACTTATAGAACTTTGAGGCTCTACTTATTGTTGGTTTTAATCTCTATGCATCTTTAACACTTGAAGTTGTTTGTATCTGCATATGTATCAATTTCTAACAACTGCAACTATATGTCTAGAACACTAAATGTTAAAATTGGTTGAAAGAGAATTGTGGGTATGTTGATAAAGAATTGACATCATGCAATTTAAAAAGATTTGGACAAACATGGATAGGTGGAATATATAGAAGAGTGTATTCCTCTAAATTCCATTTACAAAAAGTATGACACAACAAAATATTGAGACAAGAAGTTAGAGAATTAATATTTATCACTACATATTTGCATACTGAATTTAACAAAAATTGTACTGCTAAAGGTACAGTAGATAGTAAACAGGAACAATTTATCTTTAATGCACGTAAAGCTAAAGAGGATGCAAAGCATTGAATAAATGGGGGAAATTTAATGTGGTAGTCAAACACAAAGTATAGGCAAAAAAAATGGGAAAGAGAGCATAGGTGCATAATTTAAAATGAATCAGCAAAATACAATAGAATATTGTTGAAAAATTTTGTGGAATATTTGAATATATACTTTAATAGAATCCAATAATCAAAACATGCCACTAGCTTGTACAAGTCTTGTCTTCTACTTATTTTTTCCTACTATATCTGTCCATGTTTGGCATTATACCCATTTTGCAAAGATTATTACATGGTATTGTTTTGTAAAATTTAGCTTAGAGATCCTTGAAAAGAGGATGGTATACAATTTGGACCAAATGCAAGAATAATTGTTCTAGAGCCTTTTCTATAAGCTAGTGCATCAATTGGGGGTGGAAGCATTTGGCAGCCCTGGGTTGGAGTCATTCCAACTGTAGCTCTTCACTGTGACGTCGAGCAATGTATATATTGTTGCTAAGTCTGGAGTATCTTTCAAATAAGAATGTTGGATCAATGCAGATTCTTTCAATTGATTTAACACAATAGATAGTTGTAAAAGTGAACCCTTGCCTCTCTTTGTTTCCTATGTTTATCATTGCTCTATCTAATGTTAATTCTTGTGCTTTATGTATTGTGATTTCCCATGCCATGGTGAGTGGGATTTGTGTTCAACTACCTAGAGTTATAGATGGGATGGGGATGTCTCTTGGATTTTTTGGATCCCATGGTGGACCAATTTAATTTTGGAAGTGAACATAAACATAGTTAGGTGGATCTAGTGGTTTAGAATGTGCATTGTACACAATAGTTGTAACAAGACCAAGGGATCCATTGACTAGGCCAACTTGAATCCATAAATTTGTTGTTAGAATCACCTATTCACCAACACAAAGTAGCAGTTCTAGAAGAATTTGGTCATCATCTCCATCATTAGATGTTTGTTGTTGTGCTACTCAAGTAGTGCTAATGGCTATGGGTAGGTTTAACTATTTGATCATTTTTTAGTTGTGGAATACAACTGTCATTTGTCGCAAACAAGTGTGTAGCAACATCAATTTTTTCTCTTTTTGTGGCTAATAGCATTTTATTTGTTTGTTTCATAAGCTCTTCCCAATCATCATGGAGAACCTCAACATTTCTTATATGGAGAAGGATTTCCTAAAACTTTTTCTGGGAAGGGTTGTCTCCTTTCTGGTGGAAAATAGTGTCCAATGTGACCAAGACTATGAAAGTATGCCATAAGGCTACTGTCAATGACCATGAAGCATAAATAGGAGTATCCATGATAGGTGGAAACTAGGAAATATCACCAACAAGGATAATGGAAACACCATTGAATGGCTCCCTCTAGTTATCAGGGAATGCTTGGCACAATCGACTATCTATTGTTAGTAGCAACTTTGGGATAAAACTCATTTCATCTATCAAAATGTATTGAATATATTTAAATCATTCTTGGAATATTGTCAATGGCTAACCTTACAAAGGATTCATATCCTTTATGGGAATCTAGAGGGTTGTATGGATTGTGGAGGCACATATGTTGTACATAACAACACCTGTGGGGGCCAATGTGAGCAATGAGCTATTGGATCCAATAGTAGACATGTTTATTTGTTGTCTAATACAATTTATCAAAAGGGATTTTCCAGTGCCAATTGTCCCTTGAATGACCATATAGAGAGGGTCTTAGGGGGAAGGCTACATGTGATGGGACTAGATGATTTGAAGAGCCAATTGTTGTTTTGGTGAAAGTTGATGGGATGATGTATTTATAGGCTAAAATTGTATCGTAGCTTGCTCACGTCGTGCCCTAGCTGATGGGATGAACTGCAAAGCAATATTATGAAGATTTTTAGGCACATGGTTCATATCAAAGTCCCACCTACCCAAAAACTGGAGCTGATTTATGCTAAATTTTGTAGTTTCACCAAGCCAAAAGAAAACTTCCCATTCATATTCATCCATAGAACATCGATGGTTCAAATAATTAATATCACTACCATCTTCTTCTTCAATTGTGGATGAACCTAGAAGTCTATTAACATGCTAAGTATGATAACCAGTTGTTTTCAAAGCTTTCCAATTTTGTATGATATCTTGTTTGGCAAGACCTATATCTATTTATATGTTTAAGAAAGGTTTGTATAACATAAGTTCAGTCCAAAAAAATGTCTCAAATATTTTTGTATCTTTACCAGGAATAGTCTTGAATAATGGGTACACAAGGACAATTGTAGGCTGGTGTCTCAATTCCCATTTGGCCCTTTTGTGTTGCTCTAAATGTGTATATAAGTGGACTGAGTCAATTAGTGATACACCAGCTAGCTCTAGAGGACTTTGCATATAGAAATGATTATAATTTATTGGCAGGTCTTTATTAGCATCATATTTATTTTTACAAAACCATGTTTTTTACCAACATTCAAACAAACATATTGTTGACTTGAAGTGAGAAGAAGTAATTTATGTAACATATGACATGTCTCCTATGCAGAGATGTCATGCTCCACAAGAATATCCATTATGAATTTTTGATATGCAAGCAGTGCTTTATCTTCAACTATATTTGTATTTGCAAGTCTTTTCAACATATCAAGATGATTTTCTGATTTCTTCTCAGATTTATCTACATATTTAATATAATTTAAAATGATTTTCCTAGAAATAACTCATTGGTAGTCAACATTGGCACACCAAATTGCAAGCATGGGTGGGCTATGAATATTTAGGCAATCATCATTTCTTGATGTCTTATATGATTTGTTAAACTTAGCATCAAATATCAATGTAGAGGTAAGTTGTTGCTGCCAAGGTGCTTTATACTAACATTGTAATTGCTCTCCTCTTTTCTTAAACAAGTATATTCAAAGCATTTTGTGTGCCTTTGAACTATATTTATCAAATCTTCATAATCTATGATTGGATCAATGGAAATAATCTAGCTCATGGAAAGAAAGCACGTACTTTTTTCATAAAAATGATACATTATGAACAATCTCTGTGCAGGACAATGTGGATTCCAAGTTGAAACATATCTATCAAAAAAATTCCTTGCCATGGTAACATCATGGTGATTGGACCAATCAAGAGTGTCCACATTGGGGGCTTCTAGAAGCCATAAAAAACTATGCACATGTACAGAGCCACAATGTTACCATTCATATCTATACCAATAATATTTTTCATGCAAAATATTTTCAATCACCTCTTCATAGAAAATTGAGAATCTATCATGGAGACATAAAGACATTATATGTGGATTTTGAACAACGCTATTTGTTAGTGTCTTTGTTGAGGGCTCCATCACCAATTGAGCCACAAAAGAGTAAACATTTTGTAGATCAGCCCATTTTGCATTTGTACAGCTTAAAGTGAAAAAGAGGGTAGGTATGCAAAGTTTTTCAATCATTATAGATAGTTGGGCCTGAAAAGAGTTCCAAAAATAATAGGTCCCACACAATGATACACCAAAACACATCAACTGCTTAGCTATCTATCCATTGGAAGAAACTTGAAAACATTCACACAATGTAGACCAACGACCTGGGGATTTTGTCTTCCAGATCCACTCTAATAAAAATAGAAATAGTTTTCTAGCTGCAATGTCTCATTATCAAGTTGTAGAAGAAATAAATACCTAAACCTGATATGTTTGCCAAATCTATGGTCAAAATATCTCATTAAGTGGAGTGCATATTCATGCAAGTGAATTTGGGCATCCCTCGATTGGAGGGGAAGTGTTGCTCTAGTGGAAAAGAATTTTGGAAAGACAATTGTAAATAAAACTTCAGTGTTGTATTCATTAATAGGAGAAGAGCTAATTTCAGGCCAACAAAAAATATTCTACTCTTTTTTTTTCAATTTATAATATTTGTTTGATTGCTTGGAGCTCTTGTTTTAGCATTTGGCAAGGAAGGGATAAATGATGAAAAATTTGAAGAGCCATTTTCATCCCGAGTAGCATTTGTTGAGCTGGTTGATGGCATTAGGAATTTATTGAAAACTTGCTCTATTGTATGCAAGAAATTGGAGACATCAACAAAAACATTAGGTAACATATTAAGAGCCTCAACATCAATCTCAACATCATTGTAATATTTGTCATATTGAATTTTGTATTTCAATGCATCCATGGCATGATGTTTATTAACATAGAAATCATAATTATCACCTTCAACAATGGTTTGATGTACAATCACAATCTCAAGGTCTTGCAATCGATGCGGAAAAAGTTTTGCTATGCTCGAGATGTCTTGAGGAAAGCTTATCATGTGACCACTATATTTAAATTGACCTCCTCAAGCATAGGACACTTGAAAAATTGGAGCCACCCTCAAAATAAGCATTTCTTCAACTTGTGTTAGCTTTTTTAGCAACAATGGTTGTGGGCCTGGGTCCATGCCATTTGCAGAGCTAAAGTGGTGGGTGCCTATTTCAGAATAACATCTTACACATGTTGTTTTTGACCCTGAAATACAAGTGTGTCTCCCTATGTAGCTTTCTCTACATATTTGACAAACAAAAAAGGTTTGAAAATGCATCTATGAGGTTTCAAAACTGCTTTACTATAGAAAGGTAGCAATCATTGAATATTTATTTCAAGTGTTGTTGTTGTACTAGTCTAGCAGGGGGATTGCTCTGAGATTATATATAAGGGGTGGCATCTACCATTTCCAATGGGCACTATGAAGGAAGATTGGCAGCTAGCAGAGTCATAGCTGTGCATGGTGTAGTTAGTCTTTGTTGCTTGTATTTTTTATGACGCTTCACACAAATTTCCTCTCTATGTTGGCTATAGTACAAATGGTTCCATTGTTGTTTTTTAGCCTTTTCAAATTCAGCAAGTGATTAGGCTATGGAAATTGAATGTACTCACATAGCCTAGGATTATATATACAAGCTCAACCATATTGGCATATATGAATATACATGTATAACCATAGATATATTTAAAGTAGTAATTATAGATAAACATGTAACAAAATATATATGTGTATCCATGTGTATATAAATGTATATCTATGGATGGTCACAAAACAAATAAAATAGGTTGAACATTCAGATATATAAAAAATATATACAGAAGGATTTTATAGTTTTTTGTGTTAACCATTTCCACTATTTCACTATTGTTATATCCCCCATTTAAAAGAATACAATATTGGATGTACACAACCAACCATAAGAAATGTTTGTTGAAACGAAGTGTATATAAGGATTTGCGTAGGAATGCATCTATGCAAGAACATATATATGCCAGTAAAAACAAAACCATGCAACCCATGGCCAGTATCCTCCCCACCATTTTTTTTTTCATCATGGGGGCTCGCAGACTCCAACAAAACCCTTGATCAAGAACATTATGGAACACCCACACCAAATTTCATGGAATTCCGTCACACATCACACAATAACAAAGTAGGGGGAAATTTGCTATCTTTATATGTGATCTATCATATTCTACTATTTCGACGATACAACTTAGTCAAAGTATAATTTCCCACTACAACATTGAATATTGCATTTACTTCAACCACCACCATCACACAACAATGACATGATTCATTAACCCTCGCATGAGAAAACACTTACCATTAAGCTTCGGTATATACATATGCATATACATGCACATACATATACATATACATACACATACGCATACACATACACATACACATACACATACACATACACATACACATACACATACACATACACATACACATACACATACACATACACATACACATACACATACATATACATACATATACATATACACATACAAGTACAACATGATGCATTAACCCTCGCATGAGCAAACACTCACCATTAAGCTTTTGCATATCAAGGCCACCAACTCCACCTCTACCAACCCATGTAATTATGAAACTCCACGTCGCCATAAAGATACCCGGTCATGTCTCTACCAGTCAGGACATGTACATATACATATACATATACATATGCATATGCATATCCATATGGATACACATGCACATGCACATACATATACATATACATATACTCACACATATATATACACATATACATATACACATACAGACACACACATATATATATGCACATATGTATACATATGCATATACATATACATGAAAGGGATGCTTTTATATGCTAGAAAATACTAATGCATATCTCCCTGCACATCTATATGCTTTGCCAAGTTCACCCATGTGTGTATACACCTTAAAGAAAATAAAATTTGAAACAATAACAACAAATTTTCAACACATATAAGAAAAAGGAAATTTTTAATTATGGAATCAGGATCTAAAGGCTGGTGCTTCACACCCTCAGATTCAGACTCCACAATAGGAATAGTGGCATATGTCAACAAATCAATATTCGGGGGCTCTAGAGACCCATAACCTAATTCCATAGACATAATTTTGGGAACTTTTTCCAAGGACAAAATGTTACAATTTGAGTTGACTAATTGACAACTCTATTTCACAATAAAAATAAAAGATTAATGTATTGCAACATCCCAATGGCAATTTGTAGGTAACTTAGAAATATCGATCTATAACCATTCCACTTCTAAAACTGATCAAACAACATGGGATACAAGAACAAGAATAGAAATGAACTTTTAATACTATCAAAACACTAGGGGATACATCAACAAGAATAAAAATGATAAATTCATATGGATATACCCCTATATGTATCTATTTATCTTTGAGGTTGCTTATATATATGTATTCATGCAGTTTTTTATTATTTTACTATATTTCTACATATAGCTATATGCAAATATTTGTATATGTTGCTAGCTAGTCCTTTCACTATTTCTTAATGAAATAATAGGCTATACAACAATTATAATAGAAATGATTAATTACATATATGCATTGAATCTCCCCTTTGTCTCCACACTTAAAAATGCACACATATAACTAGATATATATATCAATATGTACACATGTATATATCTATTTATATACACACTACTATATCTAAATAGATGTGTATACCATACTTTTTCCTCACTATGTAACTCCTCCCCTTGAAATTTATGAAGAGAGCAAACATCAAGATTGAATTTTCCATCAATTGTCTAGTTAAGAAAGGTACGAATTCAAACCTTTTGTTTCCTATAGGATATTGTCCACTTTGAAGTAAGGCATTACTATAGGGAACAAAAGGTTTCAATTTGTAGCCTTGTCATCTAGTCAATTGAGGGAAAATACAATTTAGATGTTTGTTTTCTTCATAAATTTCAAGGGGAGGATTTATTAATTTGTAATTTCTCCTATGTTAATGGGTATAATGCCAAAGGTGCACAATATCATCATTATGTGGGATCCACACAACACACAAAGTGAGAAACGAGTAAAGAGAAAAAGCTATTCAAACCAGAAAAATATATTTAACTTCAGAGCTTATTAAAATATATGTGCCACAAGGGGACTCTAGGCCACATTCGAACACAAAAGAACAATAAGAAATGATTGCTTATGGTGTTGGACAATGGAAATCAAGATGGCGACACCAATCCAAAGCAAACTACACCATTTTTGGTGTTTTTTTGAATGTATTCAGTTTCAATAGGGACATTCACTACCAAGGTGAAATGAATTTTGCAGATTTCTTATGAACATGTTACACATACTGCTCCATTAAATTCTCTATTATTAACAACATCTTAATCTTATATCATTTAATGCTATGGTTGTATTGTAGGAATTTTCTTCTTCCCATACAAACAACAAAACAACAAAAATTAACAGTTTGTTATAAGGAGGTTGAAAAAAATTAGGGAAAAAGAATATCATGCAACATATTGGTACAAGAAAAGTAGTATGTGTAACAGTTGTAAGAGGTATTAGGATACTAATTAAGAATCAGACATATGTTGTTCTTTTGTGATTTCCTAATAGTTCTTTTACAAATTTCCTTTTTCTCTATAATATTTAGTCTACCTATTCTATTTATAACTCTTTTCAAATCAAAGTCTACCTAAATACAAATAAAGATAGCATACACAACTATTTAGATATACATGTGAATATATAAATTGCTATTGCATTCTCAAATGAGATATAGTGGTATTGGTCTATATATCGATATATATTTATGCCTCTAGATGTATTTTTTTAAATATGAAATGGGGAATTCAATACATATATATATAGACATAAATTTGAGCTACATTTCCTACCACTAAATATTATAAACAAATAGAATAATTGTAAAAGAGCTATTAGACAAAAAATCTTATTCATGACTGAGATGATGAAAATCCTAGTGGAAACTTCAAACAAATAGCCTATCAGCTAAAAACATGACGCTGAATAGATAAAAGAACTATTAGAATAACACTTAAAAGCCACGAAACTATTTTTTTTGCCACGCTTATAGTATATATTTTCAACTTTCCAAATCAATTAATTAAACTTATTTCTTTATCACCATACCTATTTTCTCTAGGCCATGACAACAATTATATGATTAAAAAATCTCTAAAAAATGTGTATAACACCATAGACTTAATTGTAAATTTGAGCTACATTGCTTTCCATTAAATATTATATATAAATCATTTATGCAACATACCCTTGTAAAATGACTTGTAGCAAATAATTGTCATTCTAACACCTCTTATACAAATTCTCTATTTCTCTTCAATATTTATTAATGAAGAACATAGCTTGAATCTTCTATCAATATGTTTCATGATATTGTTTTTTCCTGATTTGCTTGAAGCTCCATGAAACAAAATACTCGAGTATGTTTATGTAAGGGAAGGAGCTTGGTAATTATGTGGGCTGGAAATGTCTTATATCAATATGTTTCATTATATTCTTTATTCCTCATATGTTTCAACTTCTCCACAACAAACTCTTCTTCATGATATTCTTTTTTCTAGATCCCCATAACAAACTATTCATTATCGTAGTTTTCCTATTTTATTCTCCATATTTTAAAATTCTATTTAATGTGGTTCTAGAACATCTGTCATTTTCCTATGCTTCTCAAGTGTTTCCCTAATAGCTCTTTTCCAATTTCTCTTGTTCTCTTATGCCAATATGTTTCACGATATTCTTTTTTTCTCAAATTAAAAATATAAAGTTGAACAGATAAAAGAGCTATTAGAGTAACACTTAAAAACCACCAAACTATTTTTCCCTCCACACTTATACACATATGTTTTCATCTTGGAAAAACAATTATTTAAACCCAGTTCCTTATCATGATACATATTTTCTTTAGGCTATAACAACAATTATACGATGCAACAATCTTTGGAAAATGTGTATAGCACCACATGATTAATTGTAAATTCAAGCTACATAGCTTGACATTAAATATTGTAGACAAATCATTTATGCAAAATACCCATGTAAAATGACTTAGAGCAAATAATTGTTATTCTAACACCTCTAATATAATTTCTCTATTTGTCTTCAATATTAATTAACAAAGAACATAGCTCGAATCTTGTATCAATATGTTTCATGATATTCTTTTTTTCCTTATCTACTTGTAGCTCCCTAAAAAAAACTACCTACGTCTATTTATGTAAGGGGTCAAGCTTGCTAATTACATGGGATGGCAGTGTTTTATATTAATATGTTTCATTATATTATTTATTCCTCATCTATTTCATCTTCCCCAAAACAAACTGTTCTTCATGATATTCTTTTTCTTAGTTCCCCATAGTTGTTTTACAATTTCCCTATTTTGTCTATAATATTTAGTGGGGAATAATGTAGCTCAAATTTTGAATTGACAAGGCAACTATGATTGTTATCTGTTTTCCTAATATCTCTTTTCCAATTTTTCTTTTTTTCTTGTACCAATATGTTTTATGATATTTTTTTTCTCAATTGTTTGAACTTCCCCATAACAAACTATTCTTCATGGTATTCTTTTTTCTAGTTCCCCCATATCAAACTATGCATTATCGTAGTTTTCCTATTCTATTCTCCATATTTTAAAGTTCCATTTAATGTGGGTTTTCTAGCATTTGTCATTTTCCTACGATTGTTTTAAGTGTTTTCCTAATAGGTCTTTTCCAATTTCCCTTGACCCAAAAAATTTATATATGGACATCTATGTATGTGCAATTACTTACAAAAAATATTCAAAGTAAAGAACCTAATTCAAGTCAAATGCATGTATAGATTTGAGTTTGAAGCATATTCCTACTTACCTAAAATTCTATCACTATCTAGATAAGGTGTAACAGCAAATTCTATCTAACAATTGGCTTCTCAATTCAAAATTCAAGATACATTATTTACCATTAAATATTATAGACAAAATAGGAAAATTGTAAAACAACTATTAGAAAAACACTTAAGAATCATACATAAATCACAGATGATCGAAAACCCACACTAAACATATTCATACAAGACAAGCAATCTATGTAAGAGTTGAATTTTTAATTCAAAGATCTATCTACATTCTTTGGCACCAAACCCACATTAAATACAACTCATAAAGCCAATGTGTAGCAATAACCTGTACGAAATTCCTATATCACCACACACTCAATCAAAAATTCGAGCTACATTTCTAGGCACTACATATTCTAGAAAAATAGAGAAATTATAAAAGATCTATTACAAGACAAATCCTATTCATAGTTGGGCTAATAGTAAATCCCATTGGAAACTTCAAACAAATAAATTGAAGAAATAAAAGAGATATTAGAAAGAATAACACTTAACACCCACCAAACTAATTTTATCTCCAACATGTTTCTTCTTTCATACTATCTCTCTACATATATATACATATGTAATCACTCCTATGTTAACCTACAATTTGTCCTATGTTAATGGGTGTAATGGCAAAGATGCACAGAGATAACTAAAACAATAAATGAAAGCCAATAAAATTACTAAGCCTAACCATATTTTTTTACCAAAGAAACAAGATTTAACTACAATTTCTCCTATGGAAATGGGTATAAGGCCATATATATATGCAATCACTCCTATGTTAATATGTAATTGGTCCTATCTTAATGGTTGTAATGGAAACGATGCACATAGATAACTAAAACAACAAATGGAGGACAATAAAATTACTAACCCTAACCACATTTTTGACAAAAGAAACAAGATTTAACTACAGTTGCTCCTATGGTAATGGGTATAAGGCCAAAGATGCACACAAATAACAATAAACAATAAACGCTCGGGACAAAAAAATTACTAACCCTAGCCATATTTTTTGACGAAAGAAAGAAGATTTAAGTGTAATTTCTCCATCCATACAAAACCATAATGCCAAAAACCCATGTAAAATGACTTACAAATTTTGGACAACAATAGTTTTAACATAAAAAATAAATAAATCATTTATGCAACACACCTATGTAAAACAACTTACAGATTACACAAAACAACACTTTTAAAACCCTCCAATCTCCTATAAAATGGAGTTGAAGCCACTGGTTTTTATAATAGTCTCCTATCAAATGAACCACATAACTGAAGCCGATGATTTTTAGAATAGTCTGCGATCAAACCAACACCACAATGGTTCTTTTGACAATGCAACTTAATCAATATATTTTCTCACACAATTTGGACTTTACTTTCCCACACTGCAACACCCTTGTAAAATAACCTATAGATTTTCGAGAACAATAATTTTAACATAAACAATCAATAAATCATTTATGCAAAACACCCATGTAAAATGACTTATAGATTGTGGAGACCAACAATTTTAAAACCATCCAATCTACTATGAAACTGGCCATGGAGCTAAAGGCGACAATTTTTA
Organism: Sequoia sempervirens; assembly: GCA_007258455.2. Lineage (NCBI taxonomy): Eukaryota > Viridiplantae > Streptophyta > Pinopsida > Cupressales > Cupressaceae > Sequoia > Sequoia sempervirens. Next base: position 11,512,756 of record VDFB02047144.1, on the reverse strand, counting down.
CAATAGTCTGCTAGGAAACCAAGACCGCAATGGTTGTTTCAATAATATAACTTAGACAATGTATAGTTTCCCACACTACAACACTCAATATTGCATTTACTTCATCTGCCCACATCTACTTCATTTGCCCCCATCGTACAACAACCACAAAATGAATGAACATTCCCACAATCAAAAACTTATGATTCAGCTTCCGCACATCGAGGACACCAACTCCAACACCACCAACCAATGTAATTACTAAGCTCCACGTTGCCACCAAAAAACCTGGTCAATTCATTACCAGTCGGGACATCTCCGACGTCAAAAAAATCCAATTCATGGTTGGGCTGACAAAAATTCTGGCGGAAACTACAAACAAAATACCCTATCAGCTAATAATTTTTTGAGTCATTGTACACTATAAAATATCTTTAGTTTTGACTCTAGGTTATCTTGAGTCCCCACATATAGCCCTAGCTTCAACTATATTATTCAATCCTATATAAAAATCATGAGTGGTTAGCCCCATTATCTCTAAAGCACATTCCCTAACTTGACTAAGGTTTTTATTGAAAATTCCATCATAATTAAATTGGACCCATCTTAACTCTAGCAAAGAACAAAGTTAATCACCTTCTCCACTTGAAACTTCAACTTTGATCAACAAATTGTATTATATTATTATCTTTTGTATAATTTATCATTATTCTCTAAATTTTATTATCCTCATTCAATATTTGAAACTTTACATTTACTACTAACATATCATCCTAAAAATATTCATAAATATAAATCTTATATATTTAATTTTATTTTATATCTTTACAAACATAAACCATTAACTCCATGTACAAATTATAGTATTTATTTAAGTTAGGTGTTAACTCTTATTAAATAATATCATCTTATATTTAAGGAATCATTTACTTATTTATTATTATAAATTTAAAATTCCTATTTAATGTACTTTTTAAAAATTATTATTATAAATTTATAATTTATATTTTAATGTTTTCTAAAAGATTTATAAAGATAAATATACTAATGATTTGATTTTTTTTAAATATATACATAATTATATATGTAATTTAAATTAAATCCATTTGGAGCACTGTTTAATTAATGTTCAAATATTATATAAATTTATATCAAATAATAATAATTTAATATGCTACTATATGTCTTATATCAACTTTTACAAATATAAAATATATATAGGAAATATACCATCTATGAATTATACTTCAATACAAATTATGTATTACTGGCATTTCAATTATATTGTCTAGTAATTGAATTAAACAATCTAAATGTATCATTCATAAATAAATTATATTTTAAATGTTAGTATTATTGCTCTCATGTTTTTATTAGATTAAAATTGGAAGAGCCAATACCCATTACAAAATGGCCATCAAGGCCAATGAGGGCTCATAAGAAGTGAAACACCTAAAATACTAAAGCAAAAGAAATTGTAATAGTCAAACCAACTATTTAGGGTAAAAATAGGATACACCCTAATGTGTGGGAAAAAGAGATGGATCACTTATTTTTCAAGGCCCTAAAGACCTCAAATTATCCAAAATAAAATGCTAATAACAACCAAAAATGCAACTTAACTATTACAAAAACTATGGGGTATTTTTAGAGTACAAAAAGTTGTGTACCTGGCCATAAAGTTACTTTTTTGAGCTATGGAGGACTCATTCACCTTTAGAGGTGAATGGGTCCTTTTATGGCTTTAGAAAATTGATTTCAGGATCTTGTACCTTGATTTTTGCACTCTTGAAATCCTAGTTATCAAGTTCTAGAAGCATGTAGTTAATTTTGTAGGGCTCTTTCTGTGATCTTGCACTTTGAATGACAACTTTTGCAACTTTGTAACTTTGAAACTATTGCTCCAATCTTACTCAACTTGATCTTCAACCTATAAATCTATAATCACACACTCAAAGGAAATAAAAATTGTTGATTTGTTAGTGAATGGGGGTTTGCCTCCATCAAACCCCTTGTAGGTAATTAAACCTAGTGATGAAATGAAGGAATTGAAGCATGAAAGTGCAATAATGTAAATGATGTCACCTTGGATTTTTCTTGTGATGCAAATCTACAAACAATCATGGATTGGCCATGAAGAATGAAGATATTGGATGTAGGATGATTCTTGTAAATGGATCCTCAATGCAACATTCACTTCTTATCTCAACACACATGAATGCATTAAACCCTTGACATGATAATAATACCTTGAATTGCTACAAGAAAGACTTGAAATCTTTCTTGAAATGCCTTATGAATTCTCTAGAATGATTGATAACTTGAATTCTTGAATGCTTGAAATTCTTAGGATGCTCTCTTGAAAATATTAGGTGAAACAATGTGAATTAATCCCTTATTTATACTAAATAAGGAGATTAACCCCGAAATTCAAAGAACTAAGGCTGACACCAAATCTTAGAAGAAAGATAATTAAATTCCCACCAAGATAAAATAAAAATTAGGAGGGATGACCCATTCACCACCAAAGGCAAATGGGTCCTAGCTAAGTTTCCAGGACTAAGTTTTCGGGAGCTGAAAGAAGGCCAAAAACCCATTCTAGATCAACTAAAAAAGGGGGGTCCTGTTAAAAGAGGACCTATTTGCCATCAAGGGCGAATGGGACCTAGCTCAAGTTACTAGGACTGAATTTTTTCCAATGAAATTATAATTTTGATATTAATTTATAATTGTCAGGAAAGGTCCTTAGGAGGTGTGAAAATTAAGGCCTAAAGGGGGGTTAATAACTCAACTTTACCACAATGAATTAGGACCGCCTAGATAAATTTGAAATTTCCTTAAAACACTTTACAACACTTAAAAAAGGTACAAATTATGCTTATTTTTATTTAGAAAGTGGCCCATAAGGTTTAATTAAGAAAATAAGTCCTAGAAAAGTGTGAAAGTGTGTTACAACACCTTTTCAAAGGACCAATTAAGGCATGTTTTAGTCAAATAAAGGTCCTAAAATGATGTGAATGTGTACAAGACATTAAAACACTACTCCAAGACACCATTAATCCAGTTTTGATGTCAATGGTTAGATCAAGCAAGTAAAAGGCTAATTTTTTTGTTACTACACCAACAAAATAAATAGAGATAACACACAAAAAAATACTAGTAAGGGACCAAAAAATAGTTACTAGTATTCTAGCAACTTGAGACCACTAATTACCTTCCACTCTTGAATCAGGTAGTGGAGATTCTCCTTAAAAGACAAGGGACCCTTATGAATAGCCCAATTATCCAATGTAGTGTCCAGAGCCAAGTTGTCTACCACCTTTCCTTTCTTCTACACATGACTATCAATAGGACCACCGTTAGCCACCTATTTACCATGACTTTTCCTTATCTCTTGTCGAAAGACCTATATGGTTAGGGTAGTGTTCTACATGGTCTCCTTGTTGTAATCGGTAATGACCTGGAGACATTGAGTGGGTTTTTCCTAGTTCCTCTAAATAGCATCAATCTTCTTCTATAAGTTATTTTTATCCTCCTTCCTTCCCATGAGAGCTCTAAGCTCTTCCACCTCCTTGTTTGAATTGGTCCAATGCTCAAACGACTTAGCTAGAGAGGAAATCATATCCCAATGGACACTATCCTCCACCTCACTTGGCTATGGGAGCTACTGCTATAGACCCTTTTTTCCATAACCTATATTCTTTCTTTGGTAGTAACAAGATGGCCTAGAATCCACTTGAGGATGTCATTATAGACATTAAAAAAAAATTATATTTCATTAATTCCTTTTATGAAGGGGGTCGCCAGATGTAGGGTTACCAAAACCCACCTTGGGTTTAACATGAGTCCCATCCAGATTGATGTAGAAATCGAGGGAATTTTGGACACTAGGGTTGATAACAGGTGGAGTATTAGGGACCTCAAAATCCTTTGTGTGAATAGGGGAGTGCATATGAGAATTGGAAGGGGTGTGATTCCATGACTCATCATCCAATTTATCCAAATTATTAGATCCAAAAGTAGAAATAGGATTAGGCTCTAACAAGGGAAATGGGGTCAAGAGTGATTTCTTGAGTGGCAAGGGTTTTACCATGGGCATGAGTGATATGATGAGAAGTGGCTAGGGTTTCATCTAGGTAATAGAGGGGATGGGGTCTATAGGGGTTTTGATGGGGTCATGGATGACCAGGGTTATTTTTTAAAAGTGGTGGGAGAGGGTAATAAAGTGGCCTAGAAATGACAGAGGTAAAAAATTAAACCTTGGTGGATAGGGAGGTTCTTACTTTTACCCTATACATTTTTGATAGATTGCTCAAGAGAGGAAAATATCCAAAAAGAAAAGTTCATTCTTAAATTATAATGAAGATAGTTAAGCATAGGAAAAAAATGGACATGAAAACAATAGAAAGGGCCCTCAAGCATAAAATAACTCATCAGGAATTTTGTAACCTTACTCCAAACATTAGGTAGGTTAGCCCTATTGAAGCCATTTTGGATCCTATTAACCTCTTCTCCCTCCTTCAAAAAATGCTCCATATCTTTCTTATAGTGACCCTTAGGCTTGTGGGGAATACAAGCACCCTCCAGTGGAAGCCCCATCACCTCAGCAATTAACTTAGTAGTCACCATGAAGAAGCACCCACCAACGGTGACAATGCAAGTCACTTAGGAAATAGAAAACTCCACAAAAAAATTGGGGTGATGCCCCTACATTCCTTCTTGATGTAGAGGAAGGGTAAACGATCTCCTAACACTCAAAAATCAACCACTCTTTCACCTCTTAGTCTTTAATTGGTGGGTTTTCCTTCACTAACCCTCATTTTGCTACTAGCCTTTCAAAAGGGAATTGTGGACATAACTCTTCAACCAGAATTAATCTATAGGAAATATGATTTTTTTCAGATACCCATTTGGCTATTCTCAAATATATCTAAAAATTAGGGTAGATGTCTTTGTACGGTAGGGGTGAAAATTGACTTTCGTCTTTCTTTGACTAGACCTAATTGGTAACCAGGCATGCTCCAAATGGATTTCGGGCTTCAAATTATCTCAACACTTGTTCCAACACCTTCAACATGTCATACATCATGGCCTAAATCATTAATTCCTACATCAAGAATCATCCCTCCAATGGCTTATAACAAATTTCCCCAAATCACTAGGGCTTCTTGGTCTGATACATGAAGATATCATACTTTTAAGCATTTTTGCACATGCCAAACTCTATATTCACCTTTGCAAGTTTGGGAAACCAAAATACATACCAACACAAGTCATTCCACTAAGTTTTAGGAGTTTATATGAGTGGAATGGAAAAATATGTGGGTATGTACAGGATCATGATGGGCCAAAAAGTAGTGATATGATGAGTATATGTAGGGTATGTGGTTGATAACCTTTTTTTAACCGAAAAATTATGAAATAAAAAATATTTTTAAAGGATATTCCTATATTTTCGCTAATATAAATTATGTTTTACTTTGAATTTAATAAATAATTATTATTAATTTTCTATTTGAGTTACAACTAAAGTCCCAATTGATAAGCTGATGGAAAAATATATATAGCTTTTAAATGGTATCACATTTTTTGAATCTGAAATATGTGTTGCATTTTATGCTTCACATACTATAGGATTAAAAAAAAGAATCAAATTTCATGAAGTTTTGATGAAGTTATGGTGGTCAAACATATGAGTTCTTATATTTTTTAAAAGTTGTAATAAAAAAAATCATAATTAATTATTTACTTGGAAAAAAATTACTAAAAAATATGCATCACATCCAAACATGAGTCCTCTACTTATATCTAAAATATTATCATTTTATTATGGTTAGGGTGGTCAGACAGACACCTACTTATTTTTTCCCTAAAATTTAAGTACTGCTACATTGAAATTTTAAAGTTTCACTAAATAGATTTTTTTTAAAATAAACATAGTATTTTGAAAACTACATTCAATTTGCTACATATTTTATTTTTACATATTTTTGAAATAATATAAATAACTTATGGGTATGTGCAAGATCATGATGGACAAAAAAGTGGCAATATGATGGCTATGTGGCTGGTGACTATTTTTTTACCCAAAATTGATGAAACAAAAAGGGTTTTTAAAGGAGATTCTCAAATTTCCACCGATATAAATTATGCTTTACTTTAAATTTAATAAGTAATTATTATTCATTTTCTGTTCAAATTATGACTAAAGTCTTGATTAATAGGCTAATTGAAAAACATCTATAGCTTTCAAACGATATCACATTTTTGAATCCAAAACATGCATCACATTCTATGCTTCACATACTATAGGATTAAAAAATAAAATTGAATTTCATAAAAAATTTTTACCAAGTTAAGGTGGCGGCATACGAGTTTTTATATTTTTAAAAAATTGTAATAAAAAAATCATAATTAATTATTTACTTGGAAAAAAATTATAAAAAATATGCATCACATCGAACATGAGTCCTCTACTTATATCTAAAATATTATGAAAAAATATTATCATTTTATTAGGCTAGGGTGGTCAAACAGACACCTACTTCTTATTTTTTCCCTAAAATTTAAGTACTTTGCATTGAAATTTCAAATTTTCACCAAATAGATTTTATTTTTAAAACAAACCTAGTAGTTTAGAAACTACATTCAATTTGATATAGATTCTATTGTTACATATTTTTGAAATAATATAGATAAATTATTCAAATTTTTATGTCAAGTTGCCTAACTCTGATTTTTCTAAATTTTTGCCACTTAAGGGCTTGTTTTTTCCATGATGATCCCTGCACATACTCTTATTCAAATTTTTATGTCAAGTTGCCTAACTTTGATTTTTCTAATTTTTTTGCCACTTAAGGGCCTAGTTTTTCCATGATGATCCTGCACATACCCATGCATTTTTATTAGTCACTGGCTACCCTATCTAGGGTTTATACTAATCTAAAGAAAAATCAACATTACTTACTCAAATCACAATGAAATTACATGCAACCAATTCCACATGAAAGTAGATTCAATTACCTATCATTTACAATTGATTTTAGATCATCCTTGGATCATACAAATCCATACAACTCAGGAGAGCAACAAAGTAACTTTCAAAATTAGAGAAAAAATAGAGTTGTTTATTGCTTGAATCTCCAAAATTTTAACAATCACCATTCTCCTAAATAGTATAAGGTTTTTTTAAGTATTTCTAACCATATCCCAATGGTTACCAACCATATTTAAAATTAGAGACTTAAAAAAACATCATTATGCCTTGTTATGACAAAAAAGAGCAAAAGTTCCTTTGACAACATTGTGCAACATTGACAATATTTGGATGTGCATACTATCTTACCCCTAGGGACTCAAACTAGACTAAGAAAAACATGAAATTGTCTTCATGGACCTTATTACAAGAAAGTATCACAAAACAAAACAAAGTTACAAATTCTTGATCCTTGGAGGCATGAAACTTGTGGGTGCCCTTACACCATACTCCCAAGGGAAGAAAAGATTCAAGTTCCACTTTAATGGAGGGTAGCAACATGAGAACCATGCTTGAAATATCTTGTTTAGTGTTTTAAATCCCTGCACATTTTCTTCTTTGAAATAGTCCCATGCTTGTTTCAACTTGACTTTACGTCTCTTGAACACTTGGCAAAGGTATTTGAACTTGTCAAAATAAGCATGTACCCCATCTACACCTCTAAATATTTCTTTCAATAGTTCCTTAACAACTGAAACAGTAGTTCTATATTGTGTATGTGAAGCATTAAACTCAAGTTTCTTGTTTTCTTTAACTTGAAGGGACTAAAATCTACTTGCAACTTTTGATAATCCTTGAAAAATAATATAACAATTATAGAAACTATGTTGCAATTCACCTTCTAGAGATACCTCGCACAATGCTAGTTGAAATTGATCAGTCTTTCCAGTAGGTTTTTCATACTCTTCCTCCTGCACTTAGATGATAACAATGTTAACATTGTCCTCTATAACTACATGTTTAGCACCATCCCTGGCTATGTTTTCTTTTCTCTACTTCTCACACTCTCCTGGTGACTCTTTCAACATGGCAACCTTTGACTAAACTATCTAGGTTTGCAAATCCACAATGGAAACTTTATCTTCCCCATCTATAGCCCTCTCTATTGTCCTAGTAGTACACATAAAGCTCCTTGCATCCTCAAACTAAAATGGAATATGTCTAATATGTTGAACTAAATGGGAAGCTCTATCATTGCAGTCTAACAACTAAAAATTGAAACCCTTCACTGTGTTTACCAGCAACTCACCTTGCTCAACTTGCACATTAGAATCAAATTCACTCTCTTCAAACAACTTTAAATTATTGATCCTTTGCATTGGTACTAAGGAATGTGAAAACTCATCCACAAATATGTCTACATTATGTTTCAACATGCTTTGGACCTCCCATGCCAAGTCACAAATATTAACTATTTTCATGATAATCTAGGGTCTATTCATAATTTCAAAATCCACCGTTTCCTCCTTCATGGACTTTTGGAACTCTTTTTGACTCATTAACAATACCCTTGACCCCACTTTTGGATCTTTATCTTCCTCCTCCATGGTTTCTACAAACTCCTTACTCACCAACATAACATTAAAACCCATTTGTGATTCTTGACTTTCCTTGTTTAATGCTGTAAGGATGTAGGAAACTCCATTTTTCTCTATGACATATGTTATTTTCCTTCCATCATGCTTGGCATGCCTGTTATATTCCCAAGGCCTCCCCAAAATAAAATGGCAAACATCCACTAGAATTATGTCACATAAGACCCTATCCTTATAACCCCCTATGTGAAAATATACCCAACTTTGTTCATTCACAACTAGTTGTTGCCCCTTGTTTAACAAAGACACCTTGTGGGGAGTGGCATGAGGGAATCTTTGTAATTTCAACTTCTCAACCATTTCAAGAGAAACCAAATTGTTTTTACTACCAGAATCAATAACAACCTTGCAATAGTCACCTTGGATTTTACATGTAGTATTGAAGAGTGACTTTCTCTGTAGTGGTTCCTTCTCCATTGGCCCTTTGATTAGAATTATTCTCATCAACAAAAAATATCCAATCTCTGGTTCTTCAAAATGGGGTGAAGAATTTACACTTTCAACATCATCTCCACCTTGTGTAATATGATTTCTTCTTTCTCCTCCAAATGAAGTGGTGGACTAATTTCCAATACATTGTCATGCTTGATGGCCTTGAAATTTATTGCACTTATAACATTCCCAATAAAGACACTTGAACCTCCTTTTTGGCCTCCAAATCTATCCTTACAATCTAATCATCTTCCCCTAAAACCACCTCTTGAATCTACAACTTGTTTTTGAACTCTACTTGTCTCTCCTTGAGTCTCATACTTCTATCCTAAATCAAAAAACATACCTCATCCTCTAGAATTCCTTCCTCTACCTATACTTTTCTTTTCTTACCTTCTCCTCAACTTATCTTCAGCCTTGATGGCTAATTGATAACATTCTTCCATCATTCTTGGATTGATGAGGCTTAGTTCATAAAAAAGGTTGTGTCTCAACCCATTGATATATCTTGCCAATTTTTCTAGATCATCTTCTACATGGCATGCCCTTATGCTCAATTTGTAGAACTCCTTAGTATAGGCCTACACATCCATCTCTTTTTTCTTCAAGTTTTGAAGCCTTCTGAATAAGTAAATGTTATAGTTACCATGTAGGAATTTTCCTTTGAGTTTAGAAACCATCCTATCCCAATAGGTTATTTTAGACTTTCTCTTCTTTCTCCTTTCATCTGGGTGATCCTACAAAGTTGGTTTACAATTTCTTGGAGATTCTGATTTTTGCTGAAATCACATATTTTTAGAAAATATAATAATTTAAGCCCTAAAAAGTTCCACTTAAAGAATTCCAATTGAAGATGGTTTGATAAAACTAACTTATATCAAACCCCCTTGGATAGAACCTCACTAGTTTTAAACCTTACCTATAAGAGAGTCTCATTTACACCTATCAAAATGTTGATACAAAAAACACTTTTGATTTACCTTTTGGGGGATCAAACGAATTCATTCAATATTTTTTTTGTAAGTATGCAGTCCTTATTATAAGCTTCCCAAAAAGTATAATTTTAAATAAATTTAATTTAATTATTATACATTTTTTCTTGTGAATGTAGGTTTTCCACAAAAAATAAAGCTCGTTGTTCTACACATGTGGAAAAATAGTAGATTATAAAAAAAATTAAAAATATGAGTGCACTAGATATTGAAGTTCTTGATCCAACAAAATAAAAATAAAAATTGATATATACAAAAGAGGTATGCGTTATATGGTCACACTATGTCTGAATTGTAATTGGTTTGACTTCAAAACTTGATTAAATAAAAAATATTTAATAAAAAACTATTTGACCAAGTGAAATCACTAAATATCAAAATTACAAATCTAAATTCAAAAGAATTAGAATTTTATCCTTCATGAAAAAAAAGTTATTCATTATACAGTGAGCAACACTTTTTTAAAATGTTGTTTTATGAAAAAAACTAGTTTTTTAGGGAGATGGGAAAATAAATGCAATTTGATTCCAAAAATTTTGCAAAAAATATATTTAGAATCTACACACAAAAAGTCACGAAACTCTATTTTGTATCATCTTCAAATTCCTCATGGTTTAGCTGCTATAGGTTGCCGAAAGTGAAGATTTAGTTAAAAAAAATATTTCAATGTCCAGTTTGGCCAAAAATTGTAAACCACTATTGTGGGATCACCCATCTTCTACATAATCCCACCAAAGTAAGGCATATCCCTTCAACTTTTTCTTGGCAACCTTCACCCTTTGTTCTTCTTGCACATCTTCATATTCAAAGTGGTTGTCTAGTGCTCCTATCCAATCTAGGAGTTCTTCACTATCCAATTTTCCTCCATATACTAGTAAATCCATATTTATCTTTGCACTTTCTCCCTTGACTACTTTAAACAACTTTTTCATCCTTAAGTAATTAGGATCCATCTTTCCCTCAGACCCTCCTTGGGAACTCTCCTTGGCAACTCTCCTCTTCCCTTTCTTCTTCTTCTTCTCGGTCACTCAAGTCTCCTATGACCATTCCTCTTTTCTAACTTGTTTCTAGGGCAGCAAACCTCTCCTTCATTTGTCTCATCTCCCTTGCATGTCTCTTCTTCAATTCATTCACCTCTCTATTGATTAGATTCTCTTTTGGAGACATTTTGTTTCTTCTCCACTTCAAATCTTCCCCTCTTCATACCAACCTATACTCTGATACCAATTTTGATGCAGAGTAGGGGTAAACAATATCCTAACACTCACAAAATAACCAATCTTTCAACTATTAGTCTTCATTTGGTGGGTTTTCCTTCACAAACCCTCATTTTGCTAGTAGCCTTTGAAAAGGGAATTTTGGAAACAACTCTTCAACCAAAACTAATCTACAGGGAAAATGACTTGTTTTAGATACCTTTTTGGCCATTCTCAAACATATCTCAAAATAATGGTAGGCTTCTTTGTACAATAGGGGTCAGAATTTTACTCTCCTCTTTCTTTGACTAGAACTAATTGGCAATCAGGAATGCTCCAAATGGGTTTAGGGCTTCAAATTGTCTCAACATTTTGAAACATAGATTTTTGGGACCCACTTTATTTCTAGAACTTCTAGGGCTTTTCACCTAAAAGGAGAAAGATGGGTACAAAAATGTTTATGTTTACATTTAAAGATTAGTTTGATATGGATGGAAAAAGGATGAAAAATGCCTAGATACAATTTTTGAACACAAGAAACTAATAGGATTGATTGGCTAATGGATAAAAACTAAAGGAGAACAATAGATTTGAAAACGCATTATGTATTGCAAAATCACTTACAAATGAATGGAAAAACGCAATAGAAATAGATAAGACTAAAAGTGTGCACCTAGAATGTTGGAGAAGGAAAGAAATTTCTTATGAAATGTTGTTGATGATGTTTTTTAGGTCTGGAGGGACTCATTCGCCATTTTGGGTGAATCGGTCCTAGTTTTGGTAAACTGAGCCAAAATCTATTTATGTCAAAAGGATGTCAAAAAATGTAGAAAACATAAAACTAACCTAAAAATGGGACTCATTTTCCACCCATGGTGAATGAGTCCACTTTTGAATTTCTAGATTTTTGAAAGTGGATTTTGGGGCTTTCGATCTATAGTTTGACTCTCTAAAAGTGTCCACTTTTGAAACTCTAATTCATGGGTATGAAAATAAGATTTTGTTGATTATTTGACTTGTTGAATGAAGAGAGGACTTTAACAACCTTGCAAATTTCTCTACAATGATTCCCAAGCTTCTAAAGGGCATAAATCTACAAACACACAAGAAGAGAAGAAGAAATGTTGAATGTTAGGGCATGGGGGTTTGCTTTGGTCAAACCCCGTTTAGATAATTAAACCAAATGATGAAAGAGCAGAATGAATCATGCAACCATGGAATAGATTACCTTGCCATGATGATAGATCTTGAAATTCTACAACAAAACATGTAGAATATGCCCTTGGATGTCATAGGAAGCAAAATTAATGACTTGCAATGTGAAAGCCTTAGCTTGCTTGAATTGATCAATGATCATTGAATAGTAAGAGATGTGTGAATGAGTTATGAGATGAATGGGTGAATGAGAGATATAAAATGTGATGAAGAAAACTTATTTATATAATCTTATGCCTTAGTTACTCATTCATACCTCATCACAAGCTGCCATCAAGTTATTTTGAATAAAAATCAAAAATAAATTTTAAAAAATATTTGAATTTGGGGTCAAAGGGGACTCATTCGCCACCCATGGCAAATGGGTCCCACCTAGGACCTAAAAATGGGTGTTAGTGTAATGCCCATCGTGCAAACCCCAGAGAACACACACAACGTAAATAATTTTTTTTTTAAAGCAATTAGATTAAACATGTAACAACACTTAACCATAATTCACATAGCACATCACATCACATTAACGCACTTAGTTCTCTGGGGCATGCGAGGTTACATCGCAACAACTAAACAGAATAAAGATAAAGAATATAACATAACCATTAACTTTATAATAATCATAAACAATGTTACATCCCATAACCATGATGCGAGTATAGTAAACATCGCATAATTACATCCATGATAAATCTCTTAAAAGAGATACAAATGATCCTAACTATTACATCATTGTTTCAAAATTACATTGAACTTCCCAACATGGGGATTGATACAAGTATAATGAAATATGAAGTACAATAGATCACTGGTACAACTCCACTGCGGAATGCTGAGAAGACAAGACGCTGATGGGGAACCCAACAGGTGCGGAGCACGTTCCACCCAACCATGTGAATTACAAGTAACTCACCCCCCGTGCTCAGAGGTGACGAGGAAATGAACCCGACCATGAATGTCCAACCGACTCAACAACAACATAGAACAAACAAGTACAACTCAAGGCATACAATGAACAACCATCAACGTTCACAAATCACATAACAAGATAACACTACGAAACTCATCACAATTAAACAAGTATCACCCAAATGTACAAGTGACTATATAGTAACCATAAACCAAATTCACAAGAATCAGAACTTCATAAAGATCACAATATCCAGAAGCAACTACAAACAAAGCACAAGGGTGTCAAGTGGAGAGGGTCAATCGCATAGCTCTCATGGGATCTCTTGGCACTTCCTCCAACTAAGGCGCCGGCACCCATCTATGGATTCCCTAGCCCTCAGAAATAACATAAAGATACAATATCCAAAGGAAACTACAACCAAGCACAAGGGTGTCAAGTGGAGAGGGTCAATCGCATAGCTCTCATGGGATCTCCTGGCACTTCCTCCAACTGAGGCGCCGGCACCCATCTATGGATTCCCTAGCCCTCAGAAATAACATAAAGATACAATATCCAGAGGCAACTACAACCAAGCACAAGGGTGTCAAGTGGAGAGTGTCATCGCGTAGCTCTCATGGGATACTCCTGGCCCTTCCTCCAATTGAGGTGCCGACACCCATCTATGGATCTCTTGGCCCTTCCTCCTAACTGAGGCGCCGGCACCATAGGGTAGCTAATGCGGAGCCGATAATCTCTCATGAGGACGAGACTATGACTTTTCCGACCACGGCCTTCTCAGTCTATCACTAGTCTATGGTAGCCCTAGTGCATAGACGAGGAATCCAGTTTTAATTATCTTGTGTGTTTTACTACCCATCCCCCTAATTCTATTGTTTAGGTTATCACTTGTTTAACTACTCTTTCGTGGGTTATCCTGGCCCTTCCTCATTCTGAGGCGCCGACGCCCACGAAGAGCCACTCTCCCTCCTATGACCCCTAACATAAATCAAAACTAGACAAGGGTTGAACTAGCACATATAAAACACATAACCAAAACCAGATACATGAGGCATTAACCATCTCACAATTATTCTTAATCAAAAGTCTTAACCAAACTGTTCAACCCTTCCTCACATAAAACCAAACACTTCAAAGCCTAACCAAGGCGAAGATAACATTAAAAGCATAAAACTCAAAACAAGACATACGAGGTAAATCCATCCCGTGATAAATCGTACTCACCACAACTACAACCACGTACAACCATTCCAAATAATAAAGCTCAAAATCATGAAATATTTTAATCACAAAGATACAAGTATGAACATCAAAGGACATAAAACATGCCTCTGGAGAAGACCAAGATTTACAATAATCCAAATGAGGTTCAAAACACAACAGAGTTCCCACATCACAAGGATAAGGTCAATAACAATAAATAGAAGACAATAACAAGATCACACAATTCTTTTAGCTTGAAAAGTCGATTTGAACAATTACCTACAATATCTCTATTTTACTCGACATAGAGTTGAAAATAAAGAACAATAAAATTAGTGACAATTTATCTAATTTGCTTAATTTAATTACTCAAAATAACAAATTTCATATTCACTCAACATAATCATATTCCACAAATAATAGTTATTTATTTATTTATTTTATTCATCTTTACACAATTTACTGCATAAATATAATTTTATACATATCAATAATCATAAAAAATATATATATATATATATATTCTATATTTTCTGAACTGAATAGCCATACATCAATCTATATATTCATAAAATGTTTTTATAATGTTCTAACCCAACTAAACAAACACACAGAAATCTATATAATCATAAAATAATTCATACCAATTAACATTTTAATTACAAAATTATTTATAACAATTTAAATTATATTATACTAAAAAAAAATCACTTATATTTTATTTCTACCACTTAACTACATTTGTTTCATTTAATTACAGAGAGATACCATTTTCCATAATTACCAAAACAAACAAAATCGACAAATATAAATATATGAAACTATATTTCTTCATTTTATTTTATTTATTTATTTATTTTTATCTTATTTTATTCTAGCCACATTATAATATATTTAAATAAAAAAAACATAATCTAAAAAAAAAACAAATTAATAAATTATATATATTATAATGAAATATGAATTACATTGAATATATATAATTTAATTTTAAAATAAGCAATAATAAATAAAACAAAAAAAAGAGTTTATAACTGTTAACTGCTGCTACTGCAGCTGACATGCAACTTGCTGAGTCGCAGCTGCCCTAGAGTTAAGAGACTTTCCGCAGACAGTAAGGCCAGCCACAGGTCAGAAGGAGAGGGGCCTGCCGGTCCCCCTTAACCCTTAAAAACTTTATTTAATTTTATATTTATAATTTATTTTATTTTATTATTTTTATAAAATGAAATTTCGATCCTATACGGGTATGGACTGACCGATACAAATAAGTTACAATTTTTCAACTTTTTTTTAAAGAGGGTAAAAACTTTATTGAATCATAACAGCATTACAAAGTCCAAAGAAGGAAGCCACAAGGGGCCAAAACAACAAGAATTAATTCACACCCAAGAAGCACCTCATATCCTCAGCAACCCACTCCTCAAGAACATGGGCCATATCAACAGGGAGATTGCTCCAATCATCCACAGACCAAGAATCAGTCTTTTCCGACGCCCATCTAGCCAGCCCATCAGCCACCCTATTCCACTCCCGTGGAATATGACGGAAAACAATGGACTCCAAGGTAGAGCACAGAGAAATAATCTGTTTGACAACCACAGCTAGCTGCCAATTCACATCCTCCAAATTTTGATTATTCAACATATCAATAACCACCTGAGAATCAGCTTCACAAACAATCCGCCGCCATCCAAGGGAAACCGCACGCTCAACCGCCAAGAGAATAGCGCTAGCCTCCATAAGATTATTAGTTTGCAAACCACGATACATAGAAAAGAAGAAAACCACCACTCCAAGGCTATCTCTACCAATACCACCAACCCCAGCATGCCCAGGGTTACCTCTAGAAGACCCATCAGTATTAATTTTCAACTCCCCTAGAGCAGGTGGGCACCAAAATCCCTCACGAGAAACCCTCTCACGCCCACGCCTACGATGCACTTTACTCATAATACACTTCCCCCCTGTGGCAAGACCCAGGGAATTTACAACACCCAAGTCCCCAGGAGCAATCGGCACAGACAAGTCACACTTTGCAGTCAAAGTCTCCAGCAAAGCCCCAAGAATTCGCCTCCAAAGTTGCCCCACGAGCAATTTTTTATCCAAGAATATTCTTCTGTTACGTTCCAACCAGATTTGCCAAACAATCAAACTAGGACCAATGCTCCAAGCAATTTTAAGAAAAGAGGTTGTAGCAGGAGAAGAACCCTGTCTCTTCCAAAAATCCTCCAAAGAAGAGACATGGCAACACGGTAAGCTCCAAAGATTCCACCAGTGATGCCAGATAGTCTTAACAAAAGAGCACTGAAAAAATAGATGTGATAAGCATTCATCATGCTGACCACATAGAATGCACATGGAGGGGCCCTGGAACCCACGTTTGCAAAGATTATCCCAAGTAAGACACTTACCTTGAACCACAAGCCAAGAGAAAAAATTACACTTAGGCCAAGCAAATTTATTCCAAGCATGCTTCCACCAAGAAACCTGGGAGCTTCCAAAGACCTGTTTATCCAAAACCTGATAACCAGAGGCAACCGAAAATTTTCCTTTCAAGTCAGGTCCCCAAGCAAGCACATCAGCCCCTTGGAGAGAATTGCAGACACGACTCGATAAAATCTTAGCAAGCTCTTGACGATCCTCCACTGCACCACCAGGAGGCCAATCCAAGGGGCTCTTCCACCTAGACACAGAAATTTGACCCAAAGATTGTTGAGATTTAAAATCTACCACATGACTCCAACCCGCCTCCACAAAAATCTGGCACAAATCTTAGAGATGGGGATGAGATGACACAATGGGTGGGTATCCATCCCAAGAATCATACCAGAAAAGAGCATCTCGACCCCCATTACAAATCCAAAAAAGTCCCTGTTTAACCAACTTGGCACCACGTTTAAGGGTACTCCAGATCACAGAGCCTTTCCCCTCCATACTAAACCTTGATACCTCCCTACTTTCTACTGCCCCCAAATATTTGAAGGTCAGAATTTTAGCCCAACACATATGCTGTTGAGAGCACCAGCGCCAATACAACTTAGCAGCCAAGGCCTGCCCATTCAAATCAGCCCGCCGTAAACCAAGACCCCCCTCTTGCTTTGGCCTACAAACAACATCCCACTTCACAAGACTCCATTTTCTATGAAGAAGATTACCAGCCCACAGAAACTGACGAGACAATTTCTCGAAATCTCTAATAAAACTTGAAGGAGCAGAAAGAACAAAGCATTTATAAATAGGAAGAGCCTGGACCACCGACTTTAAAAGAGTCACTCTACCTGCTGAAGAAAGCCACCTGCAAGTCCAATGACTGACCAATCCTCGAAACTTATCAAGAGTCTCTTGCCAAAACCTTTTGGGGAGAGAGCGAACAGCAAGAGGGATTCCAAGATAGGAAAAAGGAAGCGAACCAATTTGAAACCGAAGGATACCAGCAATTCTCCTTTGAATACCTTTAGGAGTGTGGAAGAAATATATGAAGGACTTCCCCTCATTTATGCATTGCCCAGAAGCTGCCAAGTAACTGTCCAAAACACTGCGCCAATTGAGAGCCTCCTCAACCTTAGCCCTACCCATCAAGGCAGTATCATCTACAAATTGCAGATGAGACTGAGGGGGAATACCATCTCCCCAACTCCATCCCTGAAGCAATCCACTAGCAACCTGAGCACGAATGAGTCTTCCCAGGCCTTCCGCAAGGAGGATGAATAAGTAAGGAGATAGGGGATCTCCTTGCCTAAGGCCTCTAGAAGCACCAAACAAACAAGTGGGCTCACCATTGATAAGCACCGAAAAGGAGGAGGAAGTGACACAACTCCTAACCCATTCAATCCAACCCTCAGCAAAGCCAAAAGCTCCAAGGATTTTAAATAGAAAACTCCATTTAACACGATCATAAGCTTTAGCCATGTCTAACTTGATAAACATAGATTTATCTTTTGAGGATTCCATAGAGTGGATGGCCTCAGCAGCAATAGCTACCCCATCCATGATCTGTCTTCCAGCAACAAAACCCCCCTGCTCTTCAGAAATTAAGTCATCAAGCCAAGGCTTCAGCCTTTCTGCGATCAACTTAGTAATAATTTTATACACAACATTACATAGAGCTATAGGCCTAAACAAATCCAAGGAGTTAGCTCCCACCTTCTTAGGAATAAGAGCTAAAAATGTAGCATTTAGGGACTTCAACATTTGTTTATGCATAAAGGATTCTTGGACAACCTCTAAAAGGTCCAATTTAACCACTTCCCAGAACTCCTGAAAAAATTCAATGGGGAATCCATCAGGCCCAGGAGCTTTACCTTTCTTCATCTGGAATACAACCTTCTCAAGCTCCGACAAGGTAATAGGAGCAAGCAATGAGTCATTCATTTCATTAGTCACCAGCTTCGGGATACAATCTAAAATTTTAGCTTCATCCTCCTCCGCAGGAGGCGAATCCTCAGAGAAAAGGGTAGAGAAATATCGAATGCATTCAGCTGAAATAGAGGCTGAAGAGGACAAAGATTCCCCATTAGGCAACAGAATAGAAGAAATAGCATTACCTTGTCTCCGATCCTTAACTGAGTTATGGAAGAAAGCAGTGTTTCGATCCCCAGCCTGGAGCCATTCAATACGAGACTTTTGTTTCCAAAAAATCTCTTCTCTTAACTCCCATTCCTCAAGCTCTTTTGTTGCAGCAACCTCTAATAAACTCAGCTCCTCTGAGAGGCCTTGATCTCGAATTTGTCTGGTAATTAGGTCTAGATTATCTCGCGCCTTTTGCTTTTCCTGAAATAAGTTACCAAAATGCTGCCTATTCCATCTTTTCAATCTGTATTTAACATACTGGAGCCTCTTTGAGAAAGAGTACATGGCAGTGCCATAAGCTGGCTTCCCCTGATCCCACCAACTAGGGAGAAAAACATGAAGAGATTCATCCCTAAGCCACATGAGTTGGAACTTAAAGGTCTGTCTAGCACACCGTTGAGGCACATCAACCACTAGCTTAATAGGCCAATGATCAGAACCACGACCATCCAAAATTTCAGAGCTTATCAACCACCTGTCCCCCACCCAAAAACTAGACACCAAAAATCTATCAAGTCTTTCAGAAATAGAGGCATCGCCAATTCTCCTATTATTCCAAGTAAAAAGACCATTGCCAGGTTTGATATCCACAAGATTCAAAGCAGAGATATTGTCCTGGAGCAATAATGCAGAAGCCTCCAACCTTGCAATACCACCTCGTTTTTCTGCAAGCTCCGTGATAGCATTAAAATCGCCTCCAATAATCCAAGGATGGTAGGGAAATAAGCTGCGAACTAAATGAATGTTGGACCACAAAAGTTGCTTTCCTTGCAACTCCACAGGCGCATACACATTGGAGAAGAGAGCAATTTCCCCTGACATAAAACAAGAGGCCACCATGGAAAGGGAGGACCTGAAAGACACCCACCAAAGGGGGCAAATCTTACGCGGGTTCCATAAACATGCCACCCCGCCAGAAGACCCTTGAGCACCAATGCATTGGCATCCACCATTCCCCCATAACTTAGGAACTAGATCCATCATACCCTCCACAGAGAGCTTAGTCTCCTGCAAAAAAAGAACATCAGGCGAATGACACCTAATCAAATCCCGAACAGCTTTTTGTCTAGGGCCACTGTTCAAGCCCCTAACATTCCAAGAGAGAACTATCATTTCGAGGGGCATGAAAAATGCGAATCCAGAGTCTTGACTGACCCTGACTCCACCAAAGTCTCCCCTATCATCTTAATCTTTTCCTCATCCTTCTTCCTTCCCAGCTTAGAAATTTTCTCCGGCCCCCCCTTCTTGAGAACTTTTTGCAGAACACCCAACTGAGAGGACGCCTTAATATTCTTCTTGCCCACCTCTGGACCAACTTTTTGCAAGAGGTGAACCTTATCTACACTATCTTTCACTACCTCAGCACTACCACCCAACTCAACCTGAACCTCCATTTGACGATCTGTCCCTAGAGCCGAAGTCCCATCAGTAAGCGGAGCCATAATCCCCTCTGAGTTGAGCAAAACCTGACTAGAATCTTTCCCAACCTCATCTAAGCATGGCACTCCCATACCCCCCTCCTGTTGGGGAGTAAGCATTGCCTCAACTAAAGGGCCATGCTGATCAATATCCAGAGTCCCATGATCTAGATCCAAAAATCCTGGGTTCACCTCCTGTTGACTAAGATCCTCTAGCACCTCAAACCTGTTGAAGGTGTCCTCCTCCTGCCTGTCCTTCAAAGTCCTTTTATGACCTTTATTTCTGTTTCGGCCTCTAACGGGAATAAATCCATCTTCCCTACCACCAGAACCCTGAATGGGGGCCTTGCCCTTATCCACCCTAGGTGGATTAGCTGAAGGTTGAGAAGAATGAGCCTCCAAAGGCTTGGCCTTTGGACATCTGCGCAGGAGGTGACCATACTCATGACAGAAACGACAACGGAAGGGAAGTGTTTCATAATCCAGCTGTTGCACCCATGAATAATCTCCTGCACTCACTTCTAACGAGTCTGGCAATGGCTTACTTAAATCAATTTCTACACAAAACCGGGCAAAAGTCATTACCTTTTTGAATTGTGTTTGCTGAGAAGAACCCACAGGTTTCCCCAGCTTCGAGGCTAAAAGGCACAACACATCCTCTCGCCAGCATTCCACAGGGAGCCTTGGAAGACGGACCCAAACCGGAACCCGATTCGGAAGTTCCTCTGCCGGGTTGAAGCCAGCATGCCATGGCTTAATAAATAAGCCCACCTGGTTATAAAAATACGGGCCCCCTTCAAAAATCCTATTCCGATCAGCCAAACAATCAAAAGTAACCATGAAGTAGTTATTTGCCAGGAGGCGGATCTCCATCTCTCCCTCAGGCATCCATGTCTTTTGAGCCCACATCTCCAAGAATTGCAAAGAAATTTTCAAACCTAAGAATTTGCAATAAAGAGAATGTCGTGCATAATAATCAATGTCTTTAGCCAACATCTCCATTGGAATGACTACGCTCGGCCTCTCTTTACACCGTTCGAGGCACCCATTAATCTTCGGAATTCTAGGCCCCCCTACCGAGCCCATCTCGACTTTCTCAGGTTCCACCGAGAAAAGATTATTATCAAAAATCTTCGAACCCTGTGGAGAGGGTTTCGATCCAAAAGCAGAACGAAAGTCCATATTGGGACAAACCCTAGAAGATTCTCCAGTATCCATCGAAGAGCACACAACGCAAGATGAGCAAGCAAGGCCCAAATAAAACCAAGAGCCCTTCGAAGAAGGCACACTCCACTGGACACCAAGGTCGCAACCCCCCAACCCCAGAATACACACCTGCTGCAAAAGAAAAGAGCCTCCCCCCAAATAGCGTAAAAAAAACCACCCCCAAGAAGCTTCAGAGAAGAAGAGAACAGATCCAACCCCCAACTACACATGCAACCACCAAAAGACCACATGCAGGCCGAGCCTAGATGGCTGCGGCCTCATGCAGCGCTTGCAGAGCCATCCCGGGAAAGTCTTTCATGCCCACAATTTTTCAACTTTTATAAACACACAGATTTTTATTTTTATTTTTATTTTTTTCAAGAAAATTTAAGAACAATAATATATATGTATATGTAATACATATATATATATATAAAATATATATATATGTAAAATATATATATATATATAAAATATAGAGAAAAAACATTTCTTCTGTGCAAACACAGAAATCATACATCAAATAACAGAATATATATATAATTATAGAATATTTCAAACCCATTAAAACAAAAGGATTGATCTTTTTCCACAGTAAGTAATGGAGAAAAATTGGGCATATTTAAACGGATTTTAACATAATTTCTTCCTATTTGTTGCAATGGAAATGATTTCAAATTTTGAAAATAATTTTCTTTCAAGAGGGCCTATTTATTTTTTTATTTTCTTTTCTCTGAAAAATTATTTTTATCTAATTCTCAAAAGATTTTCTTTTAAAAGTAAAGATTGGTTCAAAACACATTTCTTTTCTTTTTGCAGATTCAAAAACAATTAGGAGGAAAGAGGGTGGAACCTGTAGTCTTACGCTCTCGAAAATCCGATGTTGACTGCCTGAATCCGATGACCTCAAAGAGCTCCTTGTTCGTGCTTCCGAATCTCCTCTACAAAATTTCGCCCTCGAACTTGGATTTGATTTTTTGTTCAGAACTCTCCAGGAAAAAACACCAATAACAGATTGATACTCCCTTTTTAAAACCCTCCTCAAAATATAGCCAAGATCGAAAAATCTCTTTTTCAAGATTCAAAAATTCATAACTCAATTACTTGTGCAACTTCTGTATCCCTCCTTCTCTATGTGTGTGTAAAACTTACAAAATACATAATTCCATAAAAGATATTGTCCATTTCTCACAAAACTCTAAAAATCAAGAATAAAAGAAAACTCATTCTTTAAAAGCAAGCTTTTTTAATTAGATTTGTATTCCTATTGGTTCTCACAATCTTTTTATCCTTTTATTTGTTTTATTGTTTTAATTTCTATTTTTACAACTTTACTTGCACAACACTTTACCTATTTAATTTAAATAATTTATTCTAATAATTATCTTCAACCAAATAATTAATTAAAATAAATAACACACATTTAATATTTAATTATCATTTAATTGAAACACATGACTTTATAAAATAATTAATTAAAACATTTAAATATTTTCATACACATAAACCAACATTAAAATACACACTTATTATCCACCTTTAATTAGCGAATTCACAACTTGTAAAATATCAACATCAATCAAATAATCATAACTTATAAAATACCACATTAATCAAAAGACGACAAAATATAGAACACAAACCACAAAGAGGACAATTACAGAAAAGTACAATACCAATCAACGAGACAACCTGACATCATGGGACGGGAGGACTTCATCGTCACCTTAGTATCAACATTTAACCGTTGGGCTATAGGTGCTCGCCCTGTCCTGCCGAAGCAGGTGGAATCGAGACTTATACCTGCAAATCCTGCATACAAACAAAGTTGTGTACATGTGCATACATATATATAAAATCAAGCATTAAATCGAAGTACTGCATTGTGAGAAGGAATCGCAACATAACAGGGAACTCGCAAACGAGTGATGCCATATTGTCCTTCATCACACCTATTCTAACAATTATAATTTAACTAATAAAAATAACATTTCTAAACTAACAATTCATCTCGTAATCCTATCTAATTAAATCACTACATCATAATACAATTCTGAAAATCAACTAACATAACCAACCATAATATCATATGAAATAAACATGTCCATAACGAAATAATAGCATCATCTAACTAACCCAATCAAACAATACCATCATAGTCATAAGTAGCAAACAACGCATTGAAAAATACTAAATCCAAACAATAAGGGGAGGGGTATTACAGTTAGGAATTAAGTTACATTTAATATTATTTATCGGGTTTACATTCAAAATAACAATTAATTAAAGCTTATAAGGGCATAAAGGAGTCAAATAAAGTATAAGAAAGGTGTAAATAGTAAAGTTATACCTAGAAAAGCATGACATCTTGTTACAAGACTTTACAAAACTTTAAAATAGGACTTGTTTAGTGATGAAAAGGTGATTTTTAGGTGAATTGTAATGAATAGAGTCTAGAAGAGTATAGAAATGTTTTACAACACTTCACAACACCTTCACAAAACATCATTAAAAGTTTTTTTTTTAATTTGCAAGGGCCCAAGACCTAGTGTGGATGCACAAAATGCCTCACAACACCTAAATCAAGGCCTCATTAAGTCCAATTAATCCCATGTCAAGCAAATGATATTTTTTTTCTATGACACATTTAGCCCCCACTTTAGTGAGAGGATGAACTTGCTTCAAATTCACACTAACGTAGACATTCAAGAGAGATCCACATGTAGGTCAAGCCACCAAGATACAAAATCATGCAAATGCAAGATGGAAAGAAATACAAGGTGGAAAAGATGTACTCACTCTGGGGCCACAAAACTTCAAGTCATTTGTAGGGTGAGAAGACCACAACATACTCACTCTAGGGCCACAGAACTTCTGATTGTCCATGAGGTGAGAAATCCTAAAAGGTAAGATACATACACTAGTTGGTATGAACTCACAAACACAAAGGTGGCTATGGGGGAAAGTCATGCCACTAAATGGGCTTCCTGCTCAAGCATGTCAAAGTTATACCACTTGATAACTTTAATAACGTGCCACAAAGGAAAATGATTTTCAAGCTCTATGAGATAAGCAAAACTTCATATGCTTGACACTCATAGATATTGTTAATGCAAAAATAGTGTAAGGATTGTTCAAAGAGATTTTTCTTAACAAAATGCATGCTACAAAACTGCAACTGACTAATATTTACAAGCTAAGGCACCAAACAAAAGCCTAAAAATGAATTTTTGAGTTCTATAAAATGTTGTTTCAGGGATCAGAAGGGACTGATTTGCCCAAGGTGGCGAATGAGTCCCAGTATGGACTTTTTTCAAAATTTTCAAAAGTTTCAAATTGATTTTGATGGCTTTTGAATTCTATGATGCAGACCTAAATGAAAAGTGTAGAATTTTAGAATTGTTCAATGATGAAAGATGGAAGAAGGCAACCTATTATGCCCTTTTACTCATGCAAAAAAATGAAACTCTAGAATGCAAGCTAACTAATTCCAAATTCAATGCAAGCAACTCTATAATGATTAATGGACTCTAAAATAAAAAAGGAGGGGATTCAAATAGTAGGTTCACCAAAATGTAACATAGATTTTTGGGACCCACTTTCTTTCTAGCACTTCTAGTGTTTTTCACCTAAAAGGAGAAAGATGGGTCCAATTTTTTTTATGTTTACATTCAAATATTAGTGTGATATGGATGGAAAAAGAATGAAAATTTACTATATGCAATGTTTTAATGCAAGAAACTAATAGGATTGATTGGCTAATGGATAAAAACTAAAGGAGAATAATAGATTTGAAAACACATTGTGTATTTCAAAATCACTTACAAATGAATGGAAAAATGCAATGGAAATAGATCAAAGTAAAAGTGTGCACCTAGAATGTTGAAGAAGATAGGAAATTTCTAACGAAATTCTATTGATGATGTTTCTCAGGCCTGAAGGGACTCATTCACCATTCTGGGCAAATCAGTCCTAGTTTTGGTAAACTGAGTCAGAATCTATTTCTATAAATAGGGTGTCAGAAAATGTAGAAAACATAAAAATGACCTAAAAATGGCACTCATTCACCACCCATGGTGAATGTGTCCACTTTTGAATTTTTGGATTTTCAAAAGTGGATTCCAGAGCTTCTGATCTACACTTTGACTCTCTACAAGTGTCTATTTCTAAAACTCTAATTCATGGATCTAAAAATAAGATTTTGTTGATTTATTGACTTATTGACTGAAGAGGGGACTTTAACAACCTTGCAACTTGGTATACAATGATTTCCAAGCTTCCAAAGGACCTAAATTTGTAAACACACAAGAAGAGAAGAAGAAATGTTGAATGTTAGGGCATGGGGGTTTGCCTTGGTCAAACCCTATTTAGGTAATTAAACCAAATGGTGAAAGAATAGAATGAATCATGCAACAATGGAATAGACTACCTTTCCATGATGATAGATCTTGAAAATTTGCAACAAAACATGTAGAATTTTCCCTTGAATGTCTTAGGAAGCAAAATTAATGACTTGCAATGTGAATGCCCTAGCTTGCTTGACTTGATCAATGATGAATGAATAGTAAGAGAAGTGTGAATGAGTTATGAGATGAATGAGTGAATGAGAGATATAAAATGAGAAGAAAAACACTTATTTATACAATCTTGTGCCTTAGTTTCCCTTTCATACCTCATCACAGGTCGACATCAAGTGATTTTGAATAAAAAATAAAAAGGAAATTTTAAAAATATTTGAATTTGGGGTCAAATGGGACTCATTCACCACCCATGGTGAATGGGTCCCACCTAGGACCTAAAAATGGGTGTTGGGAATTAAGTTACATTTAATATTATTTGTCGGGTTTACATTAAAAAAAACACTTAATTAAAGCTTATAAGGGCATAAAGGGGTCAAATAAAGCATAAGAAAGGTGTAAATATTGAAGTTATGCCTAGAAAAGTGTGAAATCGTGTTACAAGATTGTACAACACTTTAAAATAGGACTTTTTTATTGATGAAAAGGTGATTTGTAGGTGAATTGTAATGAATAGATTCTACAAGAGTGTAGAAATGTTTTACAAAACTTCACAACACCTTCACAAGATATCATTAAAAGTATTTTATTTAATTTGCAAGGGTCCAATACCTAGTGTGGATGCATAAAATGCCTCACAACACCTTAATCAAGGCCTCATTAAGTCCAATTAATCCCATGTCAAGCAAAGGGTACTTTTTTTTTTCTTTTTTTTTCTGTGGCACATACTTGTTCCAACACCTTCAACATATCATACACAACCTAATTCATCAATTCATACATCAAGGGTCATCCTTCGAATGGCTTACAATTTTTTTCCCCAAATCACTAGGGCTCCTTGGTCTGATACATGAAGATATCAGACCTTTAAGCATTCCTACCCATGCCAAACTCCATCTTATGCCTCTGCAAGTTTGGGAAACCAAAATACAGACCAACATAAGACATTCCACTGAGTTTTTGGAATTTCTATCAGTGTAATTGAAAGATATGCATTTTTCGTACTCATTAGTTACCCTACCTAGGGTTTAGACCAGTTTGAAGCAAAACCAACACAACTTAGTCAAATCATGATGCAATTACATGAAAACAATGCAAAATGAAAATATATTCAATTCTATATCATCTACAATTTATTTTAGATCATCCTTGGATCATACAAATCCATACAACTCAGGAGAGCAACAAAGTAACATTCAGAATTGTAGAAAAATAGAGTTCTTTATTGCTTCAGTCTCCAAAATTTTGAAAACCACCCTTTTCCTTGATGGTACAAGACTTTTTAAAGTATTTCCAACCATGTCCCAATAGTTACCAGCCATACTTCAAATTAGAGACTCAAAAAAATGTTATTATGCTTTGTTATGACAAAAAAGTGCAAAAGTTGTGTTGACAACATTGTGCAACATTGACAATATTTGTATGTGCATACTATCTTACCCCTAGGGACTCAAACTAAACCCAATTGAACATGAAATGGTCTTCTTAGACCTTATTACATGAAAGCATCACAAAACAAAACAAAGTGACAACTTCTTGATCCTTGGAGGCATGAAACTTGTGGGTTCCCCTACACCACTTCCACATATGAGAAGAGTTTGGCCCATTGAGTGATGGTCTAAACCTCCATATCTTGCTTCCACATCTCACAATTAGTTGGTTTGTCATGGACCAGTTTAGCCCCCATGGAAAAAATTTCAAATAGTAGAGAAAAGAAATGAAGTCTATAAAAATGTTGAGAAGAGTACAAAGCCACAAGTAAATAAGCTTATGAAAATACTAATTAAAGGGACTAATTTTCTGTAAGTGAAAATCATGGCAAATATCTAAGGGATCTAACAACATATCCAACTCAATCTCATTTTGATGGTACTTTGGCATCATCATAAATTAAGCCACACACATGCTCAAAGATATGATAAATATTAGCCCATATAACCAAATTTGGGATGAAAGTGCAAAGGTTAGCTACAACATCCGCAAATTTGTTTCCATTTCTAAACATGTGCATAGATTTTCTATTTTTGAAGGAAATCATGAGATTACAAGCTAAAAACACAGGGTCTTGAAGGGACCAACAAGGATTAGCCTTCCCCATCAGCAAAAGAATATTGTTTCTTGAATCACCCTCGATGACCAAGTTGGATAGCCCATCTTGTGTGGTAATTTGAATGGAACAAAAATTCCCCGCCACCTAGCAATGCTAGAAGATTGCACACCTAGGTTCATCGCATAAGCGAAAATCATTTCACCATTGTGATCATGAATGATTGACCCACCCAACTCGGGTTAGGTTTGGCTAAGCCATCAAAGTTAAGCTTCAACCATTATTGCTCTCATGTTAATACTTTTAAATTTTATATTTATTTATTATTTGATCAAGTGTATATGTTCGAATTTTGAAAGCATCTTAACCTTTTCACAAGAAAACCATAATAGATATAATAATGAAGATAAAATTACACAAAATATACAATAGAAAATACTTAACAGTATTAAATTTGTAATCCAATATCAAACTTTGAACACCTCATAAGTATGTTAAAAAATAACATACATGGATATTTCACCTAGTATAAACAATAGACAAATATATTCAAGGTGAATTGAAGCCATTTCACTTTAGGGAGCTTTGAACACTGCCAACCCTATGAATCAAGTCATTAAAAAAGATTTTCATCTTGGCTATTCTCCTCTTTTAGTCATCAATCCTAAAATAGAATAATTCAAAGGTCTTCTACTTAACTCTATTCCAAATCCATGTTCCCTTTTCTTGTATTTAGAAAAGGCAATATTAACAATTGTCGAATTCCATTTGTTGGGCTAATGACTTTCCAAATTGTACCATGTAATCACTAGCAAGTGCCTCCTCCAAAATTCTCACATACTAATGTCTTCATAATTAATCAATGCCACAGAAGGGAAATACTTCTTTCCACTATGTGCCAAGGGCAACACTTGATTCGCTTGAGGATAGCTAAGCTCTCTCTACTTTTTTTTCCTAAAAAATATTGATTGCTTCTATTGTTTAGGCTCATGGTAATGACATAATCAATTTGACAATATTTTTGACACACAATTAAAAAAATATTATAAACAATTAGTTGCATGAATTCATCCATTCACTAGATTAAGTGTTTGAAAAAAAACACCATATCCACATCTATATTCACACAAAATTTAATAAAAAACATTCATTTTTAAAATAGTTTTCTCAATTCTATTAATATATAATATTTAAAACTATCGAAAGTTTTTACTTAATTTCCCTTTTCAATTTTCTAAATAATGATTTCAAAGAAACTTTGTAAATGTAAAAAAAATAAAAAATATTGAAAACTAAAAAATAAAAAGTCAACATTTTAATATTCATTGTAATAGACATTCTTATTTGAAATTGAATAATTTTTTTAAAAAAATTATTGAGCTAAATTGGTTTGAAGGAAATGGTCATGTTTCTTCTCTCCCTTCACATCTTAGATATTTGTAAATTTACTTACAACTAATTTGAAATGGACAGATAATTTAATTGATTTCAAATTCAAAGGCTGCTTAATGGTCATGCGCACTGTTTTTCTTGGACGCTTACCACACCTCGCATTCATATATCATCAATAAACCTCAAAATCACCAACACTTCAATGACTATTTCACCATTGAACAGAAGATGTTTAAATAAAGTTTTTATAAACATAAACTAATAACATATTTAATCTGTCCAACATCCACGCTGAATTATTGTGGGTGGTTAAACCATGATATGATTCTTATTATTGTTTCTTCCTACTTCGTACTTAATTATAATATTCACGTAGTAAGGTGGACCATTGCCCAGGTCACGATGTAAGCAGAACGTGCAAACAAAAGTCAACTGCCTACTAACCCACCGATCCAAACAAAATAATAGAAACACAGAGAGGCCGAAGATGGATAAAATGATAAATGAAACTATATAAATAGATACCATGTCTCATGTCTAATCATTTAGATGTTGTAGAGAAAGCACAGCTCTATAAGATTTATCCTCAGCGGACCAGGAGATCCTCTGAGCAGAATAGTGGATAAGGTATGTCAAAATGCTTTAAAAACTCTAATTAATCCATGCATTTAGAGAAATTTCTTATCCTATCATTTAACATTACTTTTTCTTTTTACTATTCATGAGTCGTGATTACTCCCATGAATTCAAAAAACTAAATGAATTTCAGCCAAATTTATTGTTTGGGTGGGGATCTTTGCGAAATCTTAACCCATTCGGACATTTAACCATCTACAGCTATTAGATCGAAATCTGAACTAGTGGTATTATTGCAGGAAATATGGTGCGAGGTCCATGTTGCAGTGAGAAAGAAGTCAAGAAGGGCCCATGGAGCACAGAAGAGGACAACAAACTCATCCAGTATATACATAAACACGGCCATGGTAATTGGAATAAACTTCCAAAGCATGCAGGTACTTTTATCTTCAATTGAATTACCAAGTTCAGCTAGGTATTCTTTCTTTTAGGTCAATTAAGAAAAAGGATACGTTTAAGTCTTAAGCTTGTTATATGTTTGATGATATGTATTCATATAACATGAATAAACTTTGGGTGTAATGATTCAGGCCTATTGAGATGTGGAAAGAGTTGTAGGCTGCGTTGGACCAACTATTTGCGACCTGGTATAAAACGAGGAACTTTCTCTTCTGAAGAAGACCAAATAATACGGCTCTACCATGGGAGTCTCGGAAACAAGTATAGAAACAAACTTTAATTAATTCATGTGTTTAGCATTGTGAGTAAATTTATTGACGTCGACAATATGTCTTAGGTGGTCCGAAATTGCAAAGAGATTGCCAGGGCGGACCGATAATGACGAACCACTGGAACACCCATCTCAAGAAAGGACTCAAAGACACCACTGGAGCATTTGCAGCTCCATTGTCATCACATTTTTCCCTGCTGGAGGTTGAAGCAGGAATGGGGAGAAACTTGATGAGCCTTGTTGCCAAAGGAAGTATTCACCTGAATCATGACTTTCTAAGATCTGCACTTCAATCCGTTGAGATGGTACCAAGTTCTATTGCATCTAATTTTATGTTTCAGGAACAACAAGAAGTACTGAACTCGTATAATTCTCAATATCTGGATAATCATTTTATGGGAGAAGATCAATTGATCCCATGCTCAACAAGTTTCAGCACTGAAATGCTTTATCAGAGTAGTAATTCCGGGTATTCCTTCATTCCTTCGGTAACAAGTACATACAATCGACCTGGCCAAGCACAATCACCATCATTTTCACAAGAGCTCTGCCTGAAATGTATGGAGTACTTTACAAATAATTCGGAAGAAATGGTTGAATCTCTACCATCTGCAGATTACATTAATACGGAAGATGACGAAGGCTGTTGGCAAAATATGTCAAATTTATGTGATAATAGCTCTGGCATATTTTGAATATATCATGAGCCGCCAGCAATAATTTGGTGTTATTTTAGGGTTACCGGCGAGGATAGGCATATAAATATGAAAATTAATGGTTTCTCAAATCTAAAGATTATATTGTTTGTTGACGTTATATTTGTCAAATAATACATTATCTTATTTTGTAACGTTTAAATATCGTTTTAGATAAACTAGAGTTAATTACTCGTATTTTATGTAACAGAATATTAGAAAATAAATATCAATTTTAGAGGAGGCTTGTTAATAGTCTTTTTATTATCAGGTTGATTGTTAAGAAAAGTCTTTTCTGATCAGTATTTTAATATCTTTTTTTCTAATTTTGGTAGTTAAAGATATATTTATTTTTCTTGAAAATTGAATCTGGACTGTGTGAGTAAAACTATCTATTATGTTATATTTTATAATTAGAAGATATTAGTGAAAAATTAATTGTACTTTCTACTGTATTAAATTTGGGACTGTGTTAATATGAGTTTAGATATTTTTTCTTCTATTTATTCCTCAGTTTTTATATTGGACTATGCCTTCTCACTAAAATAATTTTATTTCTCTTATCTTAAATATTTGACTCAATGATGATTGAGATTATCTTTCAAACTTTGAAGAAAGATGTTAAATATTTATAATAATTTTAAATCAACATCCTTGTTCATTGGTTCTTAAAGAGTGAAAAACTATTATCACATATATGTGGATATTTGTAATATGTATTATTAAAAATGGCCAATCTCTATTATAGCAAAGCTTATTCTAAAATTCAATTACTAATGAGTCACCTAACAACAACTACATCTATGAAAATTAATCATTTCAACAATTACAATCAAACATAAAATTCACATCCTTGATTTTCATTCATAATGATATTTTTCAAACTATCTAAGCAATGATCAAAAGCTAATTTGATTCCACCCATTCTAGATTTTTTGAAATTGAAATTTGTATGGTTATCAAGTGCTATGTGTGGCATTTATATATTTATATATATTGTTGATTCATTCAAGGCATATTCAAAACATAATTTAGATACTTTGAATCTAATTTAGATGCTAGAAGGTTTTTAAAGTTAATTAGGATATTTCCTCTATATCTGTTATGAAATGGTCTATATATTCTATCTATAGTTTTCATAGTGGTGAGATGTTATGACACTAAATAATAGTGTATTTATACAAATTAGAATATATATGATTTTTTAAGAGAACATAATCAAATGTAAGCAAGTACTGATGAATGAATTAATAAATTATTAGAAATTATGAATATTTATTGCTAGGACACAATATAGGCTAGTTGCATACTAATATAAAGGAACAAAGCCTACCTAGATAAAGGGTATTTGATTATGTATTATTTAATACTTCGTATGAAAGAAATAGATAGCAAATGATATGATTGTAAATAATTTTTTGAGAGGTCTTCTCATAGTTTTTGGAAGATATTGTGTATGCTAAATAAGAATACATATAATCTCATCTAGCAAGTGTAAATGAAGCGATTCATTATAATTTTAGACAAGAAATCAATATAGATGGACCCATTAGAGAAAAATATTTTCATTTAAATATTTTTAAATGGTTTATATACACTTTATCATGTCAAGAACATGAAATACATATTTTCTCCCATATCTATTGTATCTCAATAATGGAAACTAAGGCCTCTCCAATCTATAAGAAATATTTTCCTCTCCACTAAGTCAATAGCCTTCTATTTCATCTTTCAAATTTATATATAAATTACTTTTTTAATACTTCCACATAGAGTTCTAGGAACTAGCTCACACATGTAGGCAATAACAAATTGGGTAACGTCAAAATGGAAACCATCTTAGACACAAATTTTAATACATAAAAAAGAAGGGAAATATGATTCTAGATTCATATTTTAAATATTCATGCTCAATATTACAGTAGGTTTTAATAATGGTAATTTTTTTATACTTTTGATTCGCCAAAATACCTTAAATCCCCATTATTTATAGTATAAAACACCTAAGAGTAATCATATTGTATTCTTTTAGTCTATACATCCTAGACCTATAGAAAAGATTGGAAGAAAAAATAAAAATGGAAAAGGAATCTCCTATAGAGAAAATAAATATCCTACAACCATTACAATATTTGAATACTCTTTATATCTACCATTTCATTGATGCACTATCAAAACAAGGAGAGGGCCATCATAGAAGACAAGAAAATGATGTCACACAATGCTTTCACAATATTGAAATAGGGGATGATAAATAAAGGATCAAATAGGTCACTTGATAATTTGGAGACCCAAAAAAAAAAAAAAGGTTAAAAAACCAACCCTTATGTAGATAAATCTTGCATATATGCATTGCACATATAACTAAAATAAAAAAATGGTTGTTAAAACACTTCTCCACTATGGAAATGTAAAGCATTTTTTGACGTAGAAAAAAAGTCACTCTTGTAGTAGAAATGACCATATTTTCAATGAAATATTTTATACACTTTATACATAGGAAAACCAATACATTTCATATACACTGATCAAGTCAAAATAATATAAATTATATGTAAAATTGCTTTATAAATCCACTTAGACAATTTATCTATATTCCATGCTAAAAGATGTATTTTTCCTACATAGATTAGGATAAATAGAAGATAAAATGCAACTAAGATATTAATAAAATTTTGGAAGTAAGGAAAGTAGATACAAGGTACCAAATAAAAGAGAAACCATGTTGAGATGATATTATCTTCCATGGTAGTGATCTAGGTCTAGGAAAAACCAAAGAACAATATAGAACCAATTAATTTATTAAGCTAAAACATCTCCTTTACAATAACATGTCACCTCTCAAAGAATTTAATAGCTAACTAGAAATGGTACACTACAAATGAGGCCAAAACCTCTTCCTTGTTGATTTTAAAATATTTTCTTACCACTTAATGAAAACCTAAAAATTGAGCCACCATAATAAATTTCTAAATATTTCTAGTCAATAGTGGAAATCATAATTTATCAACCTATACAAATAAAGTAAAAAATGAGCCATTTAGGAAGATAAATTTGCATTTCTACCAAGTAGAAATAGTCACATTAAGGCTAGGGGTCATTCGAAAATGAAAATAAATAAATAAATGGGGCCATGGAACCTCAAGAAAACATAAAACACATATGTCACAATGAGTATAGATCTAATGCATCTATAAATCACACTGTTTTATTGAAAAACAAAGTCCTAGGATAGTGTATGGCTTCAACAAGATCAATCCTTTCCAACAAATATTAGAATCCAAATTAGCAAGTATATAGAATTGAATTGCAACCTAATAGGTAAGCAATTTTCCCAGGATCTGGATTTCTTTTATCCCTTAGGAATTGATTGAATTTAATGTAAATTTATTGAATTGGTTTGACTACAATATCTAATATTAAAATACAATTTTTGTATTGACGTTCAATTGAAATGTTGAAAAAATAAGAGCAGATATGAGAGGGGTAGAGAATTATGCACCTTTGTCTAAAGTTTGTGGCTGAAATAGCTAGTCTAGGGTACAGTATGCCCTAGACTAAGCTCCTCTTTTTTGTGATATGAAATCTTCATCTTCATATTTAAACCTATATAAAAATTAACAATGAGGGGTTAGGGGTGGATATATAGGAGTTTACCTCAATTAAACCCATGTTTTTCATATTTCTACCTCCATAAATAGCAAATGAATTGATTGATAAAATGTGCACTCCTAACCTTAAGTGCATCTAAGGCTATAATGAGCTAAAATTCTAAAAAACCTACTCAAATGTGTTAGACAAGGACTCCTAAATGAAAAAAATGAGATCAATCCAAGAGAAAGTCAAATACGCTTAGGAAAATCTAAAATGCAGTAATACCTTGCTTAGGGTAGCAAGTAGACTAAATGTTAAAAGATAAGAACACTCTAAGAACAAATATTCATTAAGTGGTTGAAGAGAGCCAAATAAATCTCCAAAACCTATATTCCATAATGTTCTTCTATTGGCCTCAAACTTCTATCATTGTAGCAAACATGATTAAATATGACATTCTCTTTGAAAAACTTATAAATTCAAATGTATTTTTGGCAGAATATAATTGTCTTATGATTCTTCTTTCTTAATTTTGAAATAACAATTCAATTTTATATAACAAGGTAATTATCTTAGTTTTTCATTCATAGAAATATTATATTAGAACTAGTCCTTTATACTATAGCACATTATTAGCAATATTTAACCTTACCGTTGACATCAAATAATCAAATAATTCATGTTTTCCTTGACTTGAAACGCATGGCCTCTTTCCACCTCCTAGAATGACATGTTCAAGTACTAGTACTAATCACCAATCAAATATCTTTAGAATTTATATACTCCCCTTTTTATGTGCTTGATCTATTTCATATTAATAGCTAGTCTATAGTAAAAAATAAGTGTTAAGGTATCATGGTTATAAATGGCAATTTATGAGACTTAAAAGCTTAGGTAAATGAATTGTTTATCTAAAACTATTACCCAAGGTACAACATCTCAAAATATTATTCTAGACCATAATCTTACTTATCATGGCCTTAAGCTCATTATCATGAACACTCATCAGCCTACATATAGGGTAGTCTAAACTAGCGCTTGCACCTCAACGAGGTGCAATGGTTACACCGATAGCAGGATATACTCTCGCACTATATTGAAGGGAAGGGGGAAAAATTGCAAGAAAATGTAAATTGTTTTTCTTAAGACTAACTATTTATATCAAAAGTCAATTGATGATGGGATGTGAGAAGATTTGAATATGAACAAATGGAACTTTATTTAAATCAGTATGCTATGCTAAATGGTTTAACAATATAATATTTTTTGTACAATGAAAGATGACTTGCAACTTAAAAGGTTGATTGGATTAAGTACAATTGTTGCTGGTTAATAGTATACCTTGTAACCGACTGTAACATAATGGAAAACTGCATGTTACAAGAAAATATTTTTATAATACAAAAAATATTTTATGACACATGAAAATCACTAACTCAAGAGATTGATTATGTATAATACAATAGTTGGTGGTTGACGATGAGGTTCTGTGACATATGCCATTTGTCTTCAAGACCTACAGAACAAAAGCAATGGAATGGTTAGATGTGTTGATTAGGTTTCAAATTATGGTAAAAAAATTGTAGCTTGATTAAATAGCTGAAATGCATAATTATGTAAGAGGAAAATTGGAAGTTGAATATACTGAAGCCATTGATGATGTCGATGTCATTGATTGATATTTATGCTTGATTCTTGATACCTCATCCTTGTAGTTGATTGTGTCATGGTATGTAGCAGATTTCTACAAAAGAGAAATTTGTAAAAGTGGAATTGATGCTCTAATAGTAACTGGGAGAGATGTTTTTACCTTGATGAGAGTGCAAATCAAAGTTGGGGAGCTTGTACAATCGAGGGTGACAAGATTTTCCACAAACTGAGAACTTTGCATAGCAATTTAGGGCCACTACCTTCTCTCAAGCAAATCTTTGCAAACAACGACCAAATTTTTTGCATAAATTGTGCCATGCTATCAATAGTGCCAATGATCTCAACCACATTGTCACCCTCCACCTAGAATGCAACCATATTGAGGTTTGTTATAGTTATACTATCCTTCATTCACATAATAATTCCAACATTGAGGAATGCAATCATAAAATGATCTCAACCACATTGTCACCCTCCACCTAGAATGCAATCATATTGAGGTTTACTATAGTTATACTATCCTTCATTCACATAATAATTCCAACATCAAGGTTCTCATATTTAAAAGGTTGATAGACATCATGTAGTCATATAAAGAATTTACCATAGTTAAATAAAGTGTGGTTCTAGTGTCACTAAAACAAGTCATCATCACTTACATTATTAGGAATCCATTATCCACAACTTAGATTAGATATATTTAAAGATATGTTTAATAAAGCGTGGTTCTAGTGTCACTAAAACAAGTCATCATCACTTACATTATTAGGAATCTATTATCCAGAACTTAGATTAGGTAATCATGTTCATAATTCATTACATATGAAGAGGTCTTTATGGTCATATTTTTAACCCACCTCATTCCATGTAAAATATTCAGGGAAGAAAATATGTCACC
Source organism: Sequoia sempervirens (assembly GCA_007258455.2). NCBI lineage: Eukaryota > Viridiplantae > Streptophyta > Pinopsida > Cupressales > Cupressaceae > Sequoia > Sequoia sempervirens. The sequence continues at coordinate 11,474,909 of VDFB02047144.1, read as the reverse complement.
TTCCCCTTTTACTAAGCTGATAGGGTTTCAACTTCTATGTTTGAGCAATTTGCATGTTATCAAATCTCAATGTATATATACCCATACACTTTGATAATAATATTCACCCATGTTCATAACCTAATAAATTACTTACTATCTAGTTAAATAATATCTATTATAAACCTTACCCTTCATTGGAGTCCTTCCATATCTTTAAACATGTGGAATACAAAATAAGGACCTATAAGTGCTAAAATTCATGTATCCAAGATGGAGGGGAGGTTGTCAAGTTTATACCATGGTCATGATTCTGATAGAGTATAAATTTACATGCTTTAATTGATAATCTATTAATATTCTTAGTTTAAAGTTCAAGACAAGGTTTGAAGTCCTCTAAAGATGCATAATCAATCTCTCATTTTCTACATTCTAACACTAATAATAAGGAAACTGAAATAAGCACGAACATTTAACTTGAATTACAACCATATGTAAAATGTTATATTTGTCTCCCAATAAATTTTAATCACTTTGAACATCAATGGCATATTATTATTTCGCCATTTTATGGTAACTTTAGCTACCAAAGCCTCTTTTATCTTTCCACAACATTAAAAAGAAACATTGAAAGGATATGAAGTATAGGAAGAGAGAAATAGCTCATTTGTGGTTGATGCTTGGTTAACCCCACCTCGGCATGATGTGTTACTCACTTCTCACCATCTCCATTGGACAAATTAAATAAGATATCGCTGCATCCTTGACAATAAGGAACATTAAGAACCACTTTTCCCTATATGCACTGAAATGAATCTCTAATAATTCTACCTAGATTTAACACACAACCTCCCATAATGACTCTGCATCAAGAATAAACACACCCAATAAACCTTCACTATTAAATTTCTGCCTTCCTATCCGTAGTTGGTGTGATCACACTCTCAAATTTACTTCAATACCCTCAACTACATCTGAAAAAGATCAGTGCAAACCCAAAAATTATATACATATTTCCTTACATCCGCCCCATTGCTTGTATGGAAAGATTTCTTCTAGCTAGAGTTTGAAGAACAATAAGATTAATTTAGACTTCAAAATTTTGGGTAGTTTGATTCACAACAGCTTTGTTGTACCCAATTATGGCATACAATGCATTCTTATTTGCCCCTAACAAATCAAACTTCAGGTGTTTTCTATCACTCTTAATCCCACTTTTCAGTTGCTTCCTCCACGTATTCTTACTCACTACCTTTTGCATCACATTTTCAATCAAATTCCAGCCAACTTTTGTTGCTCACATTCTCTTTTCTTCCCAAACAAAACCCATCCTTTGTGCATTCCCGTTCTTTGCCTTCTATTCTTGCGTTCCATTTGGCCTTTTCCTCTCCCCTCACCATTCTCTTCCTCCGTAGCTATCTTCCCATTTCTCAACATGTCAGCGCACTGACTTCTCCTCACTGCATTTCATGAGACCACACTTTTTATCCTCTTCATTCTCCTTATCCCTTCTTTGCAGCTCTAAAAAGCTACACCTTTTCTACCTCCTCCCACTGAGCTCTCTTCCCTTTCCTCCTCTATTCTCTCTTTCCCATGCCATCTTTTGTCTCTACATTTCTGACCAAATCTATCACTACCACACATCACACATGTTTGATGACATTTTATTTCATGACAGAAATGATTCTTGTACTCTTATACAACTATACATAGACAACCTCCTTCTGTATGTTAGATTTTGTGAATTCTACCACGTCTATAGGCTCTTGTAGATTTCTCATTTCTGATTGCATCTATTTTCTCTAATGGTTCTTTTAATATATTATACCAAGCAGTAACATTATGTTGATGAGCCGATTATTGGTGTTATTCAATGCTAATAAACCTCAGATAAAGAAGATTTATTTTCTCACCCATAAAATTATTGTTCTTTATGCTTGATATGACTACGGCTTACGCGAGCTCACAAATAAGTAATATCACTATCAAGGGGATTCTTTCATAATAGAAGTTAATATGTATTACATTCGAATGTCGCCTATTAGTTATATAAAGTCATCCACTATGCAAATATCATTTCTAGTCTACTTGGCAGGGTTAGAAGTGTGAGGCAAGCCTCTTATTCAAGGGGAAATTTAGAATTATCTAATGGAAATTTTGACATAGGTATATAAAACTGCATAAGCAAGGCGTGAAAACTTTTTAACCAAAAGCAATAAATAAATATGTTCTTTCAAGTGTGGATTTTTTTGGTATTAAATTTGTTTTTCACAAACACCCAACCAAGGTTTCATAAAAGTAACACTAACTTATAAAATTGATAAAAGGAAACATGTAAGTCTAATACTGGCACCGTAGATTTCCCTCTACCCATAACTGATTGATGTTTATGAAAGTGCAACCATAAAGAAAAATACATAAGAGCGATGAACCTAAAAATGGTTGCAAATCAAGTTTCTTTGGGGAAATGGATTTTGAGTTACAAAGACTAAATAAAATAACATACTCTCAAGATATACAACCCAAATTCTCTCTCAGGCATGACTTCAACGTGCACAAGGATAAAAGATCATTGAAATACACTGAGCTTTATTCAAATTTCAATATACATGGTCCATGATTACAAGTTTCTTCCACAAGTGTTTACAAGCCATTATAGTTATAATGATAAACATGTTTGATTGTTTCTTCTTAGCAAAGCAGCTATTCACGTGTGGTTATTGTTTACATTCTAACACAACTTCTAAAGATAAAACTTAATACAAAATTTGGCTCAAAATAAATACCTCCACCGTTGTTCCCAGGCATAGCAAGGCATAAGCCTGTAAGTGTAGCTGCAACAAATGCACCAGACCCCGCCTCCTATGGAATTTTGCACTATCCCAAGTGATTATTGTTTCCCTAGTTCCCACATTCAGATTACGAGTTGAGGAGAATGATGGCTACGATGCACTCACTTTCGACAGTGATTGGATGGGGAGATTAGACTGAAAAATAAATGACTAGCTCCCGCACCAAGCCTTGAAATGTTGTCCCAACTCACCACCAACCCAAACATGACCTCTATCCATAGCTTAATCTCTTTTAACATAATACTCATAGGTCTTAGATGACAAATAATTCGAGGGCCCTTCTTCAACAATCTGCCTCTGCATTCCCAGGTGATCACCATGTATTTTGTGTTGCTTTGAATCTTCCCCATTTTCTTTTTCTTTATCTTTTTTCTATTCTATCTTTAGGCACCTACACACTTATCCCAAAATCTCCCTCCTGTCATTTGAATAATGACACATCCCCACTATACTCCCAACTACCAACGCCTACCATTCACAGACATTGATAGCAAGTGTAATCCCCATAAGGGAGACGTGATTTTCTACATGAATTCCTCTGAAAAAAATTAGGGTTCCAGAGCTCTTAGATTCTTGAGCTTGAAGCAAGATTTTATTTTATTTATTATCAAAACTAATATCAAAACTTTCCTGAAAATAAATAAATAAATTAATATGAAATTTGCAAGCTTGGCAAATAATGTAATTCTAAATAAATTTTAAAAAAAGAATTGTAATGAGCTTCATGTGTCTTCCTTATTATTTTATTTTTTGCACACCTGTCTTTGGCATGAAACTAACTTAACACCTGCCATCTTCATTTGCTTGAAGGTTTCTAAATCATTTTGATCAAATGCGTTTGACCTGCCATTAACATTTACTTGGAAAAACTGTGGATTCACTGACCAAGCATGAAAATAAGCTCCGGGGAAAAATTGGGGGGGGCTTCTAGGATGTTTTGGATCTCCATATTCCTGGTGTGAAAACGGCGATGGAAGCACAAGAAAGAGGGAACTTGGACAATATGGAATATGGCTTTATGCTTGCCGTTTCATTTGATGTAGTTTGGCAATCAAATCATTCATGAAACAACTTTTCTTTGAGGGATTTTGTCAAATAGTTTTAGTGCGGTGTCTTGCTTCCAGATTTCTTAAGTCTGTCCAAATCAATTGTTCATATCCTGCAATCATTCTCATTCTATGAGACCACATTTTCCAGTTTCCAGCTTTACATGCTAGTATAGTACACATTTTCATTCGCATTTTGCAAAAAAAACACATTGGTCTTAAAATCCTCCTGACCTTATTATTTGCCACTGGCTTAATCAATTTATTTTTGACAACTGAGGTTTCTCCCATCACCAGTGCAGTTCTCTTTGCTTTATCACACTCCTACCTTGCTACATATGGGTTGTGGAGGGTGTATAAATTTATATAATCTCCCTGAAACCATCAGCAGCCTATCACTATTGCGATGTTTTGGAGGCTGTATAAAATTTAAATATTGTCTCTGTTACCCTTCACAACATCTCACAGCTTCAACACTTTAACATTGAGGGGAGTGGACTTTCTTTTTAGATGTTGGCTGCAAGAAGATTGGTTGTAGAGGGTGTGGGTACAAGAGATAGATCTGTTGAAAAGGCTTTAGAAACTTTCAAGCAAATGCAATTGGCAGATGATGCCAAAGGAATCAGGGAGGTTATTTACAATTTTCTTAAAAAAAATTCCTACCATGCTCGAACACTATGGTTGAGATAGGTTGACAATATAATCAGAGATTATTTAAGCCTCTATCACATTCTAATTCCAAGCACTACAGGTTGTGACAAGTTTCCATACCTCAGAATACAGAGCCAGTAATTGTAGAGAAGTTGATTCCGCGTTCACCTTCCCAACTGCTTGTTCGCCACACAAAAATAGTACACGTGGAAGCCATCTTAAAGCAGGTTGCATTTATTAACTCAGAAAGATTTGGTGACTTTGTAAATGCCAGGCAACGCACGCAGACCAGGGGAGTGGTGTAGAATGGAGCGAACAACTCCCAACCATACCTGGTGACGTGAAAACAGGGGGAATGGCCATGCCTGCTGACGCGGAAACAGTCAATACAGGAATCACAATATACAACATACTTGAGGAACCTTTAAAACCCCTAACTACACCCACTGCCACTCGCGTCCTTCTGCCCGGGATTTGGTGAGGGCGAGCACTAAAAACCAGAATCCAACCGGAATAGTCTCAGTCGGCATCAGACAGTGAGACTTTTCTAGTTGAATTCTCACCTATAATAGCCTATCGGCTAATTATGAAATAAGAATTTTATTTAATCCTTATACAAGACAATTTTGGAATCAAAACCTTAATCTTCTTTAATTAAAATCATTCCTCATTCAAGATACATACATATTTAGGGTGTTGTATTGTATTATAATATAATAAATGCAATAAATGCCATAATTATATCTAAAGCTCAATAATTGTATGAATCAAAATTAATACAATCCATGTCATTTAGGTCCATAATTCATAAAGTCTTTAGGATTTTATCCCATCGATAAATAGTTTAGGATAAAATCAAGAAATAAAAATGTATTATATGAAACTACCCCAAAACTAATTAAAATAATAAATTAAGGAGAGTATTAGAAATAGTAGGTTGTTCCATTGCATTATTGAGAGGAATTTTTGTATTCTTGTAAAATTTAATATGATATGGATTTTCATTCACTTGCATACCAATATCAAGTCTAGTTTAGTACACCAATCTACCTACAAATATTTTTCAATACTTAAGAGAGGTTTTTGATATAATTTAATTAAATATGTCACATTAAGCGATAATTTTTTTATTGGTGAGCAATCTTTTGATGCAATATTTGTTATTATTTATCAAAAAAATTGATGTGTCTTTCCTATGCCTTATTTTTTGTCTCCTCTCTAGATATAAATAAAATTAGCTCATATGAGCTACAAAATTTTAGGGGAACCTTTTAGTTGAAGCCCCACTATTTTGGAGATTCAAGATTGATTTAAATTGTATTTATTTTATTATCAAACCTCTACTATTTAGTTTGAATGTGTAATGTTTATTTTCCTTTTGTTATTTTTGAAGTGTGTTTAATCTAGTAACTAAAATAATTGTTTTCTATGTTTATTGGTTTCATCTAGAAGTATATATTCCTAAAATATTACTTTTGTATTTAGGTAGAATTCGTTTATGTTTCTAGGATGTGTTGATCTCCTATGAGTAATTTTTTATTTTATTCATATCAACAATCATGAAAATATTATTTCTTTCATTTTATTAATTTATATTTTCTTATCCATCTAATGGACTATTAAAACATGTGATACAATTTCCATAAATGTTAGCCTTAATATTGGCACATCACCCCTATAGACTAGGATTTTATTTACTACTCTTCTCCCTTTTATTTTGTCTCTTATAAGTTATTATTAATATTTGAATGAATATAATATAAGGATCCAACTATTCAATCCAAAATTTATCTTATATCTTGACCCAAATCATTTATAACACTTCCAATTGATGCACTCTATGGATTACACCGGTATATGGTGCAGTTGTCTTATGAATTATGTTTTTGTAATAAAAAAATGCCAATAGGTGTTACCTCACTTCTTCAACCCACTAGATCAACATCTACATACACCTTAACATGGTTATGACATATTATTCTCTTCCACCCTAGCTTGGATTTTATTAATCCAAACCAAGGGCCTTCTCATTATCTTCAAGAAAGTAGCACTATACTTCTAAGCATAACCATATAAATAGAAGCATGTCTAAATGTGATGCCAAGTAGACTTGGAAGACCATACTAGTAGATGACTAGGACACATCAATTGGACCAATCTACATGACATGATATACTCATGTCTAAAACCAATACATACAAAAAATTTGTTTCTATCTTCAAGTAAGTTTAGCTATGCCTCTAAATACATTCTCATACAAAAGAATGTGTAAAACAAAATGCAACGTGTTTTGGAAGGTCGCACTATTAAAGGGATGGAATATATCAGTTGGAATAATCTAGATCATGAAATCAAGTCAATTACTAGGAGATGTTTTGACCCATTCATAGTAGCTAAGATCCTAATATGAATTTATCTCCTATTTCTAAACTAAAATCTATATATTGATTCCAAATTTTTATCCTTCTTTACCAAATTTTGGACCAATCAATTTTAAATTCTAACATTTATAGGGAAAAATAATCATATTAATATTCATTATTTATTAAATTTGATGATTTACATAGATATAAAAATAACTTTTTTTCTCTCTATGGTGTTTTTTTTGTTTGCTTGGTGTTACCCATTTTTATTGTTACTATAAATAGTGTCAATCTTGGTTATATTTCAATAAAAAAATAAAAAATCAATAATATATCAAAAAAAGTAAATACTAATATTAAAAATATGAAATATATCTATTTATAAAAGTAGTAAATTTTGGTGTGTAATAAAAAGGAAAATTCAACTTCTAAAACTTTGTTGAAACTTTCATCAAATCATTTTTATTTTAAAAAAAAGATCTGTTAGAGAAAGGTGTGTTGTCCACATTGCATAGTGTTTAATGTTATTTGTGGTGCACCTAAGGGATCTAGGGACTTGTGCATCACATGGGTTAGCATTCTTATGGTCACTTTATGTGTTGTATGTAGCATTGTGATAAATATTTATTGTGGGGTTGCACATTGGAAAATATTTAATATTGGGAAACTGACGAGGGAGCAAACCCGAGACACAGAAATACACTCACAAAACAAAGAATAATATTTTATTCATAAATATTGAACTTCTTACATGCAGAGGATCTCAAATCCCCAAGCTCTGTATTACATGCAAATTACAGACTTACAGAAAATTACCCAGATCCCCCTTTCACAGCATGCAAACTTCTTTCCCAAAAAGTTACCCAAAAATCGTAAACAAGCCCCTAAATAGACCCCTTTCTGGGCTTGGAACCAAAAACAACCTTCGAGATAAGATTTTGGCGGTTTGGCACCAAAATTA
>VDFB02047144.1:11428908-11463067 GCA_007258455.2 Sequoia sempervirens | reverse complement strand
ATCACGATCCCAACTCTTACGATTTCCTTTTCCTCTTTGATTTCTCTCAAGTTGGACCTCTTTCCACCAGATATTGGCATGGCCCTTCAACTTCATTTTTGCAAACTTAACCCGATCTGGGTCCTCTACTTCTTCATACACAAAATACTCTTCTAGCTCGTTGATCCAATCGATCAACTCCTCGATTAGGACTTAGAATGGCGGGACTTCAATTAAGGTCTTTTGATCTTTGAAATGGCCCTTATCGACCGCATCTGATCTTGATCGATCAATTCTTCTTCCTCTTCTACATCTGAATCTTCCACCTCGTCTTCATCCTCACTTTCTCCTCTCCTTCCCGGGTTTAACCCTCTTCTCATCTGTTCTTGCAACAAATCAATTTGTCTCTGGAGGGCTCTGAAACCCTCGGCTGCCAATGGATCTCTTCCATCGGCATTTCTACCACCTCGGCCACCTCTGGCACCACCACGCCTACCAGGCATCACTCTTGGAGGCATCTTGAAGATCTTGAACCCACAACCGGTCCTGGTGCAAACTGCCTCCGATCGTGATCTGTTCAAGCGCTCAAGAAAACCCGCTCGATACCACGGCGAGGGAGCAAACCCGAGACACAGAAATACACTCACAAAACAAAGAATAATATTTTATTCATAAATATTGAACTTCTTACATGCAGAGGATCTCAAATCCCCAAGCTCTGTATTACATGCAAATTATAGACTTACAGAAAATTACCCAGATCCCCTTTCACAGCATGCGAACTTCTTTCCCCAAAAAGTTACCCAAAAATCAGAAACAAGCCCCTAAATAGACCCCTTTCGGTTTGGAACCAAAAATAACCTTCGAGATAAGATTTTTGACGGTTTGGCGCCAAAATTACAATTTGAAATTCAAGTTAAATTCACAGTTGAAAATTAGCACATTTCTAAAATATGCACCAACTTCCGGCAGCCATAACTTTTAATCCGACTGTCAGATCTTCAATGATGATACCTTTTCGGAAAGCTCTCGAAAAGACGATTTTCTGCAAAATAGGCCTTTGGTGGACTACTTTGGCGTTTTCGCAAATTTTCAGGCCCATCCGGGATCGTTTGGTGCCTCAAACTAAGCTTGGAAGGTTTTTCAGGGCAAAAAGCAGAAATTGGAACTTGAATATCTTTCAAGTCGTGAATGATCTTGGCCTGATTCTTTCACCAGACTGTGTATTTTTCCATTTTGAACCTTCCCATAAATTTCTGTCTTCCCACAACTTCAAATGCAAACCTGCTAAAAATAGCAGTTGAGCAGAAAAAGCAGAAAAGTAGTTCTGAAAGTTGGAAACTCTTATTCGATGAAAAGGGTATCCAGAAATACAAAAACATCTATAAAAAGAAAACAACAGGAACAAAAATGGAAATCATCTTTTTGGGTGATGCAAGATTGCCCTCACACCACTGGATGCTCCTGCATCAGAAACTTTATTACCAAAAAGTAAATGTGGAGATTAATGGTTTTGTAAGTTCATGGTATTAGTCACATGATTTTATGTAATAGCACTTCGTGGTTTTATGTGAACTTATGTCTATACAAGAAAAAACATGGATAGTTTTCTAAGGTTGGCTAGTTGGTCGTTTTGGCTAAGAGGTTGAAAGAATCTCGTGTTACGATTTGTGAGGTTTGAAGCATGGCATGGGATGTGTGGTTACATGCATATTCACATGGAATGCTTGTAGAGGGTATGATGTTTCAAGGGTATTAGTGAATAAAATATCAAATAACTATCATTTTGGTAAATAAAATCATATATTATAATTTAAAAATAATTATGTAATTGAATATTTATTAAAAATTTCATTAATTTTTTTTAATTTTAAAAAAATATGTTTTAAAAATAAAAAATAAAAAATAACTATATATTATTCACCCTAATGTCCATATAGGGCTTAATCTTAGAGAAAGAGAACATAACACATAAACAAAGCCACTAGGAGACTAAAGCAAAAACAAAAGGAAGGGTGGGGGATATTGGCCATCTGACTTTACCCCATACATTAGTGGGGTCCAAGGTAACCACCGGAGGGTCCCATCAATCATTATTACCAATTTTTTCTTCTTATTTTTCTTCATAAATAAAATGATAAGTTGTAAATAAAAATGTAATATTTATATAAAAAAAATGCAATGTTTATTATAATTTTCAAAAAAATCAAGAAAGAACAAAAATAACATATATAAATATAGAGTTAACTAGTCTATATATTTTTAATATATTTATCTAAAACATACTAAGAAAGATGAATGTTAGAGATTATTTCAGAAAGACAATAAATAAATAAATCTTAATTAAATAAAAAGCTTCAAATTGATATTCTAGATATTTTTCAAATAGACATATTTAAGATATCTATATTAATTAGAAAAAATCAATGTACCCCACATAATTATACCTAATCTCATGTCATCAATGAACCACATATATTTTACCACTTAATTTGACATCTCAATGCATAAACAATCCACGTAAATATACTAATTATATTTTATACATAAATTACATGCTCATAATTATTGATTATCTCAATGATAGTTACATACAATGAAACAAAACAAATCAATATAATCAAATACTGAAGTGCTATTGCATTCTAAGCTTACATATTTGTCCAGTAGTCGTTAGAATCTTCCGAATTCATGAAATATGTTGACATTTTAATTTCGTTTATTTCCATGGAGTTCTCTGAGAATTTATTAAAATCGAAGAAGAGCTCTTTCGGAACCGATGCTTCAGAATTGCTGGTGTTCGCCATAGGAGATAAAGAAACCTGTGCTGCTGCTTCCTCACCCTCATTGTATTCACTTGCTACGGCACTGAAAAGGGAATCTGAATTATTTTCTGTCCACAGAAGATTGTTGTTACCACTTTGATTAGGCATATCAGAAATAACATTTGCTGAACATGGCAGGCGTTGATCATCTTGGATAAAAATCTTGTCTGAACACTGAGAATTAAATGGTAATTGTCGTTGAGGCAAAGAATTTAAGGCCAGAGAAGGTGGTTGTAGAGGCCACAGAGGCAAATTAAGATTTCCATGGGCAACAAGGTTCATAAAGTGTCTGCCAATTCTTGCTTCAATCTCCAAAGACGCAAAGTAAGAAGATAATGGAGGAGCAAAAACCATGTTTGTCATTGTGTCTTTTAGTTTTTTCTTCATGCGGGTATTCCAGTAATTCTTTATGTCATTATCTGTACGACCTGGAAGTTGCCTAGCTATTTCAGACCACCTGGAGTCAAAACAAAAATCCCACAATCTTAATATATGTCTGAAAGAGAGAGATGGTCTTATTTATATTTGAAAATTACTTGTTTCCAAGCCTGGCATGGTGTAGTAATATTGTTTCTTCTTCTTCTTGGGTAAAATTTCCTCGCTTTAAATTTGGCTGTAAATAGTTGATCCAACGTAGCAGACAACTTTTGCCACATCTCAATAATCTTGCGTGTGTGATATATCAGTACATGACATCTAGAATATAATATCAGTTTCCATAACCCATAAAAGTTATCTGTATACTTTTACAACACGAATTACACAACAAGCATAACTATTAAAAAGTTAATAGATATAAAAATATTATTCCATTTATTAAACAAATAAACAAATCGTAAAAGAGTGTGGTACCTTATAAGAATCGAAGGTTTTTATAAAACAAACATTCAGAATTCTATTCTTTTCAATCTGGTTATGGAGAAAAGTGTACATTCGCACTTTTTCGGAAGAGCAACTTCAGTTAATATTGATGGACAAAAGGTCAAGTCATTTATGCAAACTAATATATATGGTGGATGCAGATAAAGACCAAATCAAACACATAAAATATTGAAACATACAATTATTTATTCTATTGTTTGTTTGAATCAATTATATCATGCTTCTTTTATAGAGGTCTTCAGAGATACAATGAACTTTCTAGATCTTGTTAGATCTTACTGGATCATAGGTCGACATATGTCATTACAAAACTCACTAGCAATTATTTAATGCTTTATCTACATCATTTTAGAGCATTTCATTTAATATTTGTTCAATTATTTAATGCTTTATCTACATCTTTTTAGAACATTTTATTTAATATTTGTTTCTTCTTCATTTAATATTTATGCTTCTCATTTAATATTGGTATGGGATAAATTAATACTCCAACAATATATAGAGTAGTGCTTTGAATCTTTCAGTGTCAAAAAGTATGTAAAGAGGTTGAATTCGAGTAGTGTATTTTTGGTCAGCCAATATGACAACATGCCACTTATTTGCATTACTTGCACTTTTATCTTTCATTTGGGGTTCATTTTCATCAAGTTGTTCCTAATGTATTTACTATTGTAATTATGAAAATAATTTACATTCAGCTTTTTTTTTTCTTACATATTCTTTAAGATTGATTTTTTATTATTATTTAATCTATTTATTGTTTGGGTAAAATAGTTGGTACAAAAGTGATTGTAAAACTTATAGATAAATTGGGAAATGATTGATTTAAGTATGCAATTAATTAACTTGTGTTTGAGGGCATTCTTTTCAATGGAAAATTATAATTTTTTATCCATTTAGCAAGAGGCTCCACTTCTAATTTATAATACTACATAGATAATAGCATAGAGAACCAACATTGTATCTTTATATTATAGTACCATCTTCAGTATCATTTCATGTTTTCTTGTTGTCTTCAATTAGCTTCATCAAACCTTTGAGTTAATAACAAGAGTTTAATCAAAGGAGAACATTCACAACTAGAAAACTCTTTGACAATGTCTATCAACACCACCCATTTTCAAATTTCAATTACACATATCAAAGATGAATAGATTATAGAAATTGATTTATGTGAAGATCATATTTATATGCAAAGTTTAGACCTATAATAAGAGTTTTAATTTCTAGACAAAAAAATAGTTTTGTAAATAGAAAATAAAACAACATTAAACATTTAATTCACTATTGCGTAAGAATTCATCTAACATCTCCCAAGATTCTACAATAGTATTGAAAATCCTACTAAATTACCAAAATACTTCTTCTTTGCTAATTTCTAATATTGATTATTTATCCTTGAGGGAACCCTATAAGATCACCTATGCTAAAATTGAAAAATCATTAGAATAATTGTGTAAGGAGATTAAGGATTTAATAGAGTTTTTTTTTTTTTTATGAATTATATTATATAGCTAAATAGATTGATATTTTTAATTCATTTGAATTTCATCTCTAGACAATTTTGGTGTTCAAATAATGCACTTATTATTTTGTAAAAATATTTCATAACAAGCAATTAGTAAATTTTCAATATTTTTCTTAATTTTTTAATTTACCATTGTATGTTCATATTCTTGATTTCTATAAGGTGAAAGCCACCACTTAATATAAATTATTTTTTTAATGATTCTTGTGATCAATAGTATGAATTTTCTTCCATCTACTCACACTGGGGGACAAAATGCAGTCTTTTATTGCATTAGTGTTGAGTTATACAATACATTTTTAATAAATTAATTATTATATTAGTTTTTATTCACTCAAATGGATTTATAATATTTTACTATCATTTATCATAATGATTTATTTTTTAATTATCAAATTATATCTCATAATATGTATCAAATTTAAATAGTCTATATAACATGTGATCCCATTAATCTATTTTTAATAATTGTTTTCATATTATAAGTGTACATTTAATATAAACATATATATCAATATTTTACTAAATAAAAAAATAATCTCTCTACAAAGGGTAGAGAATTTAATTCTCAAAATCGAATAAGATAACAAATCCTTGTTCAAACAAAGTATATAATAAAAAATATTATAGATTTTGTATCAATAATGACATATGCACAAAATACATTTTTAATATTTTTAGTAGATCAAATTTCTTGAGCACTATTTCTTTGATAACATCCAATTTGGCCTAAGCCATGGATTTAGACTGACCTGGGACATGGATTAAAAATATATTATATTAAGTAATTTTTAAAAGAACCAACTTTTTATCTCTTGTTGTAAATGAATTATTGCCCTCTTCTAAAAATTTTATTAGTTTTATTCTTAGAAACCTTTCCAAGTGAAATTTTTTAAAGTTTTATCATAATAGATAACTAAAGAGTCTGGAAATTGGTAGAAAGGGTAGTCAATTTTTACCTTGGTATTCAACAATAACACCCCAACAGGGTTTGAACCTTGGTGGCAAGAACAACAATGCCACCTATAAACCATCACACCATGCCAATACCGGCAACATAACTTAACATTAATTTATAATTTATTTTTGATAATTTTAAAAAGACTTGAGAAATTATATAGAGATACAACCTAAAGGTTAAATAGAGAACTTTCATAGAAAATTACTTAGAGATAAATTGATAAGAAGCTTCTTCTATATGACATCCCCTGTAATACATATAATTATCACCCATTTAGCATACAAGAAAATTCCATAATGATGTATATATAATCAATCTCAAAAAACTAAAATCTTTATCTTTATATAAAATATTTTATCTAACATAGTTAAAAACTTTGGTGTCTTAATAATTATCGATATAAAATATTATAGGTGTCTTTAGAATTGATCCATATAAAATGTTTCAAAATATTATTAATATTAAGGTACAAATCTTCCAAGAAGAAGATGAATAAAAAAAATAAAAAATTGATGTTAGAAATAATTGTAGATCACATCTAGAAACTTTCATGCTATGAATCTTAGTTATTGAGTATGTTATTTTCTTATATTCCTCCTAGATTATATAATTTAAGAATGTTTAAATGGAATACATTTGAATAATTAATACATAATATTTATAAAATTGGATGTGGTGCCATTGAATATTAGAAAGAAAGTCTAGAGAAAAGTTATTAAGAAAACTATAAATTTAGTTTTTAAATATTCTTCCTCTAGAAAATGCAATAAATAATTATCACTAATGATTATCTGTAAGAAAATTTTGAGTGAAGACACATATTTGTATAGCCTCTTAAAATTTTTAAAGGAAGAAGTAGCTAGATAAAGAGAAGGCATATGAGGATAACATTAGTTGAACAGATCAAAAAGTTCAAATAGTTTACATTGAAAACCATTAGTATCTATATATGTAGAGGATTCAAGCAATAGCATTTGAAAAGAAAAAAAATCAATCTAAAGGTATGAATTGTTATATGAATAAAAAGCCATTCAATTTTATGTAGTGACTTTTCAAATTCAAATTTTATGCACAAATCTTTTCATAAGTAGGTGTGACCTAATTTCATACTTTTGTAGTCTAAAATGAATATATTTTTAAGATTAGAAAATTATTAATAGATATTTTTGTAGAATAATTATGAAAATGAAGGGTAGCAACTCTCACCCTGCTGGAATGTACCAAAATAAAATATTTAGAGCTAGGTATGATAATCCATCAAAAGAATTTAGTTAGACATTGAAGTTGATATGGAAAATATTGATTCATTGAGAAGGCAGTAGAAACATAAAAAAATACAATTGAAAATCATCAATCTAAATTTCATAAACTTTTCCAACCTATTTCTAGCTTGTGGAAAAATGAGAGCTTTAAGATACGGCATTGACATCCATCAAAGCTTAATGGAGATAGTTTTTTAATCTAAATATTGTAGTTGTAAATAGAATCATAAATTTATATATAAAATATGGAAGAATGCACAAGATGATCAAATGTTTTACAATAGTTTGAAAGAGATCTTGTACCATTGATTGCAATAAGTATGAGGTATGAATAAAATAAACTTTTTTTAAAGGATTTAGAAAATTTTAATTAGATAAAATTAGATAGTTATCTTTATGTTGAATTTCTCCTAGCTGATGTGTAATTAGGAGTTTTAGAACATGCTATAGAAATCCATTGATGCATAATGAAAATGAGTATTTTCTCAAATTTTGAAGTTGCACATGATGACGTGATGTAGGAGCATCCACAGTGAAGGGCAATCCTCATCTAGCAAAATGAGGACATTTTATTTTAATTTTCCTAAGGTTTGCTATTTTATGTTGTAGGAAAAATAAATTGCAATTTTAGACCAAAATAATGTATTAAAATAATTAGTCATTTAATAATTTTGCAAATTTTGATGTGGGAGATAGTCTAAATAGGAGCTTTGAATTTCAATTTTATTTTGCCAATAATAAATAATTTGATAGACAACTTAATCATTAAACTATATCTTAGATATTTGTTTTAATTATATTACTAAAATATAAAATATTTTTTTTATATTTAATAAAATTATATAATATATTATTTTTAAATGTAAATAAAATTGAATATAATAATCATTTATTTTTATAGTACGGATTTGTTTTTAATTTTAGTGTAAAAATTGGAGAAACAATAATGAAGTATTCCATTTGAGCATTTTTATGAAATGATAACCAACCTGCATGCTTTGGAAGCTTATGCCATTTACCGTGGCCGTGCTTGTGAATGTATTCGATCAGTTTCTCATCCTCTTCTGCAGTCCACGGCCCCTTCTTCACTTCCTTCTCCTCGCAACAAGGTGCTCGTACCATACCTCTTTCTTCCTATTCTTTTCATCATTTTCAATAATAACAATCCTGGCTTAAAATTCAGATGTGATAAAAATTCCCTCTAATATAAATTTACTTCAAAGCCGTGAACAAACTATAAATTTAGCTGACATTCAGTAATTTGTATTTATAAATAACTACATACGATCTGCTGGGTTAACAGCAATAATTGTCTAATTTGTTAGTTTAAAAGAAAAAAATAATCTCGAAAATAACAAACAACTACAGATTATTTAAACTTTATAGTCGTAGGACTGCACATGCACAAATTTTACTACGACTTTATCGTTCTGAAGTTTCCGTGAACGATTGGAAAATGAACTGGTTGTAAACTCCCATATGAAGTGCTGAGAAGTTTAACATAAAAAGATTGCCTAAAACTAATTTCCAAATAAAATACTTGATTTAAATAAACGTAAACCCAGAACTAATCAACAAAATCAGATTTAAATAAATAAGCAAGTCACAATAGTTATGGATTTATTGCGATATAGTTGGCTTAAATGGAGGTTTTAAAGTCCACACCTTATTCCCAAGAAGAAATTCTGGGCAGCTCGGCTTTATCTCCACACCCAAATGATAGAATCATGGTATCCAGTTATAGAGTGAGAAGTGATTCGGATGTATTTTTGGATATTATTTCTTTTTATTGCCTTGTATGGTAGCTGGTTAGGTGTGCTTTATTAGGTAGTTGACCTTTTCTTAAAACAAGCTATAAGGAGTCATGAAACGACACCAATCTTGTATTCTTCAGGAGGAACATGGATTACAGAATATAAAACAAAATAGCAATATTGGAAAGAAAAGCGCAAGGCATTCAAGTAATGAGGAAATGTCTCTCTGCTGACAAACTTTCCCCCACCGAGAAGTTTCTGGGAAAGAAGTAGAATTCATCCCCAACCTTTTCACGTGAAATCCCACGATGATTACTCCGCGTTTGGCGAGCAGTGGGCACAGGAGATTCTCCATGAATACGTTTGTCAATCTGTTTAGGTAATTAAAAGTATATAGTTCAAAACAATACTATAGTTCAAAACAATGTCATTTATAGTCATTTATATATGCTTTAGATTTGAGTGCGAGTACATATTTATGTCTTTGTTTACGTAATTAAAAGCATATAGTTCAAAACAATGTCATTTATAGTCATTTATATATGCTTTATAGTCATTTATATATGTTTTAGATTTGAGTGCGAGTACATATTCATGTCTTTGCAGAATTGTCTTTATATTCAAATCTTTTTTTCTTCTAATTTTTCATGTTAATTCCTTGAAATAATTTGATCATTACCTATTGGTTTATCCGTCAAATATTTTGAATTGAATATCAAGGAGCTTGCATTTAAAGATATGCCCTAGATTAGTAGTAATCAAGAAGGATGATCAATAAATCATAAAATTATATAAAGAATTAAAGAATTACATCAATATTTCCTTGAATAGATATTGGACTATCAATTCATGATTTAGGCATCTTTAGTGTTTTCTTACCATATATTTGACTTTGATCATTATTAACAAGGATTGAATACTCAATAAAGAAATTTCATAGTCTAACTTTATGCACTAATAGTCTCTCTAAGGTTCTTCTCAACAACACCCATCTTCAAATATGCAAGTGCATAGGTACCAAAGAGAAGGAGAGTAGAAGGCATTATTACATTGAACTAGGAGGAAGCCATGCTCAATGAAATAAATCGTAAGTGTGGATCCATTTAAGAGCATAGTATACATTTTGTTTAGATCTATAACAATTTAAATAGTGCTGATTTATCCTTAGAAATTGAATTCCAATATAAGGAGTTCAAATCTAGTGGTTAAAGTTTTGGATTCTCATTGTAGAGACTCAAGTTCAAATCTCTAAAGTGAAATTTAATGTGAAATTTTAAGTAGTAATTTTGGTTCTTCCATTGTTTGGCTTACAGTAATACTTTCTAAGTTGTTGCTCATAAGGAACTAATAATTGTATTGCTCTTATGGAGCTAAGTATATGTATCATTGATCACAATCTAATTAATTACATGATATTCTCATAATCTGTTATAGCCAAAAGAAATGATATTGAACTAGAATATTCTAACCATTCCATTCATTCACTTCCCAAAAGAAATGAAATTGAACTAGAATATTCTAACCATTTCATTTTAAATTTTGTTTACAATCCCAACTTTTATAAAATGCTTGTTATTTACTAATTTATATCAATTACATAGATTGTAATACAATTTAAGATGTATTTATATTCCTACAGTTTATTGAACTCTATCATTTTAATCCCACCTAATATTTTGTCCCAAAATTTCAGTTTCTTCAAATTGATTTCTTTTGTATGAAAACACCCAGATTACATAGATGTTAATATCTTCATCTTTATTTAATGAATTAAAAAATAATGAAGGAGTATACATCTAAATTATAAGTTGTCATTTGATTGAACTATAATGAGCAAGTGAATCCAACTCATTAAAATAATTCACATATTGAATCTATCCGTACTTCCAAAAAAAATTAAACAATAACAATTTTTTTTACAATGCTAAGAAATTTGTATAAATGTTTGTTTAATAATTTTAGAAATTGATGCATAAAGATAATGCTCCTTCTACGTAAGATGATTGTATAGTATGATTATTTAATTATCAAGTTGCATGATTTTCCTCACGTATATCATTGGTCATTTCTTAAACATTTTTTTTTTTGAGGGGCAGGCCAACCTTATCAATCTAAATCTTTGAAGATATCTGTTAATAGTTTTATAAACAAATAAAAATTCGAGGATACTTAAAAATAAAGAGTTAAAGTATATTATTTCTTTGAATTGACGAGAATTTGGGGTCTCATAAAGTTTATAATTAACGGGGTCGTTGTTGTATGGTCAAAAGTACGTTTGATTGATGGGCTTGTTTCTATTCGCTTTATTATTGCCATCCTCAATAAGATATTACAACACAGAAATAAATTTATTTTTAACGTGCGTCAGCGGCGTTGAAGCTTTATATTAATGCACACGATGACGTCACAAAATTTAGAGAGGATTTAGCATTCATGATTATGTTTAATGTTTTGAAAATTGAGGGTTCGAATATTTTATTTCCAAGTACTTTTGTATATTTCTAGAGTGTTTACTAAACTACACTAAACGATTTAGTACACTTATACTTTTTCTTTAAAGTATGGTTTGACTTTCCAATTTTAAATTAACTAGCAATGGCACCCGAGTGTGCAATAGGTACGCCAAAGAGTTTGTGGATGGTGAAATAGGGAGAGATTTTGACATTATGTTTGTAGCAAAAAGGTTTGTGTCATCGTTGTGTGCATACTAAATAAGTGTTACAGTGAACAGTAAAATATGTAGAATCTATAATTAAGTTTCATACGTAGGGGAGATGATCTAGTAGCTGAGTTGTTTATACAATGCACAATATTTGTGATTGCACAAGTTTTGGTGGCAAAATTTATTGGGTGTTGTGGACAGCTTGACAAAAAACATGCTGATGTGGCATCATATTTGATGATGTGGGTCGAAAAATTTAGTTATTAGTAGGGGGGTTGCCAAGCAAGCAGCTGTAAAAAATTGGGAGTGAATTAAAATTTCCAAGTAGGATTAATAATACTCCTACAAAATTATAAAAGTGGAATAATGACCCATACTTGTAATAGAATGTTTTGTATTGAATTGTATTACAGAAAAAATAAAAAATAATTTTTTTTTAGAGTGAGCCATAATTTGAAGACATTTTAAGCATAGAGAGAAATAAAAGATTTACATTTTAAGCTGAGCAAGTATTTATTTACATAGTAATACCAGCTCAGTAATGATATTGACATAATTGAAATGATTAGCAATGGAATTTACATAATAATAGCAGCTGAGTAATGATATTGACATAATTGAAATGATTAATAGTCCAGGTAATGGAAATGATGAATAGATTTACACCTTCAATAATTCTGAATGATGAAAGCAGCAACTCAATATCAAATAAAGTCTGAAACCCATTTTTTTTTTCGAATGATGAATATGCAGTTACCATTGCCTTGTATAGAACCCATTGGAAAAATATATCTAATTGATATTGAATGAAAGTATTTGGTTTTAAATCTGCAAAACATGTGAAGTTGACAACAAATATGTTGTTTATTGGACCTCAAAAGAAGAGCATGTGCATTGAAGAGCTTTGTCATTTCAAAGCCAAATTTTAATTTTCAAAATGTTTTGAAAAGCTAGTTCATTAGGGAAAAGTTGATTAAGATAGAACTCCTAATAATGTAAAGTAGAACATCATAGTAAGGTTAAGATAAATAAATCATAAAAGTATTCCCAAAAGGTAGATTAAATATAACCATGCTCTAAAATGAGGTAACTAACTCATTGTGCGAAATGGGATGCAGTCCAATACATTGCTTTAATATTAAATTTATCTATAGTAGAACCCTCTAAATACCAACTTTTGCAACTTTGGCTTCATTGTATAATATGAAGGCAGTAAAAAAAATAGGTAACCAAAATCTGATTTCCACAGTACATTAATAAAATAAGAGATTCTAAACCAATTTCTGTAATAAAGAAGGTTAGTAAAATATAATTCACTTAGATGATAGATAAAGTGATGGTAGAACATGTTTTTCATTTTTTTTTCCAAGAAGTTGTTGTAGTGATTTATGTTTGTGAGCTAATGACAATCTAAATGGCAACATAGTATAAGACATTTATTTAAAGTAATTAGTAAAGGAAATACAAGGAAAATTGGAAAATTTGTTTTGTTGGAGAAAGTATATATAATGATTATATTGGGAGGACATAGTAAAGATGGATATAGATAGAGTAACCAATTTATTTATATTGCAGACATATATTCGACATAGTATGTGCAAAAAAAAAACCTAATAATAGGCTAATGCATATCAAGGTAAATCTGGGAGGCAGTGATTATTGTAGATGCAACATCAATATTATAGAGCTAATCATATTTAAGCTCTCTTAGGAAATTGCATAAGCCCTCAAGTCTTGTGCAACTAGATTGGTAAGCTGACACCAAGGTCTGGAGATTCTCGATATCCAATTCTTCAATAGGATCTGCAGTCTGACACGCAAGTTTGAGTTTGTTGACGATGTTGATGCAACTATTAGATATAGTTGCAGAAAGGTGTTGAATGGTTGTATGTAGAGAGTCAGGTTTATTAACTGTTGATGATGACTTCAATTCTGTTGGTGGTGGATGCACTAGAATGGAGGGGCTTAGTTGCATAGGAGTATTCGATTGTGTAGCCATGACCTGGTATGTGTCAATGGAATGAGAAAATTAGTAGAACTATATTACATGAAACAAACATTATGTAAAAAAATGTTTCAATTATATAAATAGCAAAGATAAATAATAAATGTAATCTATATTTGAATAAACAAGACAATACAGTATGTGGAAAATCTTGTTTTTTTTGTATTTGTTTTTTGGAATAAAGGTTAAAGGGTTAGGGAATCGCGTGATCAATTTTCATTAGACATAATAGTAAGCTTTGAAGGAGTTTGGAGAGTCTAACCTATAGTTATTTGCAACTTGTGTGTTTTTTCAAGAGCTTATTTCTCACGAAGCCAATAAGCGTTTCTCCTCTTCTTTTCAGTGTGCTACATATGGACTCTATGTCATGCATGCATATCTTTGGAAGGTGAAGGTTGGCTTGATACGTAATCATGCAAGTGCATGAACTATAGAAATAGTTGTGAATGTTATCCCTTGTTGGTTGATGTTGTCGATGTCAATTGTTTCCTTTTCTAGTGTAAGGCCTTGTGACTTGTGTATTGTTAGAGCCCATGCCATTTGAAGGGGGATTTGATGACAAAGTGCATGACTCATAGGGGCAATAGGGACATATTTTTGGTTATTGACATCCCAAGCAGGACCTATGTATTTATTGAAATGAACTACAACAAATAGTGGAAGTGAAGGCGGTTTTTCATCAGCCTTATAGACTATATCTTTGAATTGGCCAAGTGCACCATTAACAAGGCCTATTTCTACCCATAGATTTGCACATAACATTACCTCTTGTTGAATACACAAAAGGACCTTAGATTGTAGTTGTTCTTCATTAGGATTGGAGCATGGTGACCCCCTTAGTTGCTTTGTAGTTGATATGGCAATAGGTGTTGCTAAAGATAGTAACATGCATTGATTATGAAGTGAAACCATTTCATTTGTTGCAAAAAAGTGTGTTGAGGACAAGAATTTTGTTTGCTCTATAGAGGGCAATGATGAGCTTGAGCATGTCATTAGTACTTGCCAATCTTTAGTTGTAGGTTTTGCATTGCACAAATTGGAGAGGATAGTACAGAAGGTGACTTGTGTTGGTTCCTCGCTGATCTGCCAGAAAGTTTTGCTTAGCGTCACAACTTTGGTGAAGCTACACCATAGTGAACCCCCATATGATTTTGAGGGGTACATGGGAATGTCCTTGATTGGTGGAAGTTGGCCAAGGTCATTGAAGAGCATGATTGATCACCCCCCAAATGGAAGTTGGTTGTGGTTGGGAAATGCTTCACGTAGCCTCATGTCGATGCTTTGATGCAATTTGGGACCAATGAAGCTCATTTCATCTATTAATATATAGCGAATGAAGTACATTTTTGCTTGAAATCTTGCTAGTGTTTGGCCTTGTAGGGGAACAATATCTTTGATAGGTACTTTTAGGGATGAGTGGATTGTTGATGCTTGGATGTTGAATGCTACTACACCTATAGGTGCAAGAACTAGTAATGGTGAGGGGCTATTTTGGGATGAATTATGGATTGTAGTTTGGATGGATTTTATTAATTGCAATTTACTTGTTCCAGTAGTTCCTTGAACAATCATTTTTAAAGGATTTTGGTAGGTACTTGCATTTAGATGTGATCAAACTATATCTAATTCTTTTTTTGTTCGACAAAGAGCTCATATTGGGTAGGAAGAGTGGGAAGATAGGGGGCTACAAATGTTGGATGATTGGATTCTATTGTAGGTAGTAGCGTAGAATTTTTCGTGGGGAGTGAGTTGGGAATAACCCCAATCATGGTGCAAGTCAATGTCTCGGCAACCAAGCATATTGAGTTCATCAAAGTGAAAAGGAAGGCTTGGGTATAGGCTTGATAACACTTTCCATTTAGATGGGTTGTTTTCTTGCATTATTCCCTCTTGAATAGAAGAGGATGTAGAGTTGGTTTCTTTAGAAGGCTCTGATGGTGTGTGGAGCACATGCCAAGGATGGTAACTGGCTAAAACAATTTCACATTGCTCTATAATAGGAGCAGTTGACAAAGTGAATTCATTGTGAATGCTATGGAAAGGTTTGTACAATAGTAGTTTTGACCAACAAAATGCTTCAAAGTGATTGGTGTCTCTTGCAGGAATGGAGGTGAAGCATGGCAAGATGCAAATAATGGCTTGAATGGACCGTTCCTTCCATTGGTTGTGTTTTTGAGATGCCTTATAGGTCCACTTTTGGGTAACCACAAGAAGTGACATAGCCTCTAATTGTATTGGACAAACCATGTAAGAATGAATGTTGTTTGGGGAGTTGGTGGTTGACTCAGATGAGAGACAGATCCATTGAATGTTTTTCTGGTTGACATTTAAAGAGACAAATTTTTGGCTAGATAGGGAGAGTGGAAGTTTAAGTAGGAGGTGGCAAGTTTCTTGGGCTCCAATATCATGGTCCACTAGTGTATCAACAAGAATTTTTTTGAAAGCTATTGGGGCAAGCTTGTCAGACTCTATATTGGATGAAATACGTGATAGCATTGCATGGTATGTTTCTAACTTGTTTTCAACTTTGGTTACATATTTTGCAATATACTTGAGGACTGCATGGATAGATATAATAAGCTAGAAATCCACATTAGCTCTCCAAATGGAGAGAATGGAAGGGTTGTGTAGATTTAAGTAGTCATCATTGTGAGTAACAACAAATTTTGGTTGGCCAACTTCATCAATTGCCAGGGTGGAAAGTTCTTGAGTGGGCCAAGGGGCTTTGTAACGATAGTGTAGGGATTGGCCTTTTTTCCTAAGGCACGTTTGCAAGGTACACTTTGTATGACATTGAACATAGTTGCTAGTTCAGTGTAGTCATTGAGAGGGTCATCTTGCAAAATCATTCCACTGTCCATCGAACATGGGTCATCCCGAAGAGATTGATGAATTGTTTGGTTCCTTGAAAGTAGCATGCGGGGGTTCCATGCAAAGACATGCCTTTCAATGTATTCAAGGGAATTTTGCACAGATTGAAGGTTATTCCATTGTAGTTTCCCAATATTTGGGGCTTCTGCTAGCGAAAGGAAACCATGAATATGTGCAAAGCCTCTATTTTGCTACTCATACCTGGTAGATTTTTTTGTTTAGAAATTATTTGAATGGTATCCATTGGAAATGAATGAGGTTAGAATAAAATATACCTATACCAATAGTCGGTTGTTCCAAGTAGTTTAAGCAAAACCTCTTCACGAAATGTAGTGAATCTATGGTCCATATAGTGTGCAACAGGGCATGGATTTTGTACTATGTTTTGTATTCTCCATTTATAAGTGGCTTGCATGTTTGAAGGTGCAGTTGATGGCATGATCTTGTGTAGGTCTGGCCATTTTGTATCAACCGCACTAAGCATGAAGAATAGCGATGGGCAACCAACTTGGATAACCATATCAGAGAGCTCCCCTCTACAATGGTTCCAAAAAGGGTGTGTTCCTCGAATTGATGACCCAAAGCGCATGAGTTGTTCAACAAGTTGTTCATCTAGAAGGTCCTTTAACCGTTGATGAAGATTAGAAATTGTTACTGGCAAGGATGTATCAATGTGCTTATGGAAAAATATAGATGCTATGGCTTGGCTGGGATGATGCATAAGAATATTGAGTATGAAGTACCTGAAGCAAAGGTGTTGGCCAAACCTATTATCAAAGTAGCTAACCAAGTGGAGACCATATTCATGCAACTTAACTTCTTATATGCGTTGTTGTTTGAATGTGGCTTGGCCATTTGGGAACAAAGTGGGGAAAGCCATAACAAGTAGTCCTTCAGTGGTGCACTCATTGATGGGAGATGGGGAAATGGGTGGCCAATCCATAGACAAGGTTGGCTAGCCTTGACCTAGTTGCAATATAGAACACAATTCTTCTACTTCTCGACATGCTGGTGGAAGGCTAGCTACAAAGGAAGTCGAGTGGTGAGTATCTTCTTTAGAAGGGTCAAAGGTTGTAGCATTTGTATGCACAAAGCTTGTTGATGGTGGGCTATAGAATGTGGTTGTTGTTGATAGGAGGTTAATAATGTTAGTTGAAGCAATTGGTAGACATGCTAGTGCAACCTCATCTAACTGTACATTTTGGTAGTATGGGTCATGCAAGGTTTTATAGTGCAGTGCCTCATAAACATGGCTTCTACTCACGTAGAAGCTATAGTCCTATTGGCCAATGTTTTTCCTATTAACTAATAGGATGTCTAATTCATCTATACGTCTAGGAAAGTGGGTGGAAATTGAATAAATATCTTGAGGTAAGAAAATAGTGTGTCCACTATATTTTAGTTGGCCTCCCTTTGCATAGGTAACTTGAAGGATAGGGCTGACCCTAGCTATTAGCATCTCTTCAACTTGGGTAAGTTCTTTTAAACATAGGGATTGCTCACCAAGGTCCATGTTATTCCATGCGGAGAAGTAATGGCCATTTCTTTTAGATGCACGTCTATAATAAGTAGGAATTCCATGTACTTGTTTTATCCTTATACCTGGATATTTTTCCATGCATACTAGACAAGTCAACATGCTTGCTAGTCTATCAAGCGTAGAATGGAAAGAATTTTTTGCAGCAATAAAGCTTTAACCAAAGATTGGATGTGGGTGGATTAGAATGGGGGAAGTGGATGAGGGGAGTGTAGATGTGGAGGTGCTAGCAAGGGTGTTGTGTGCAAGTTCCCATCTTCTTCTATTGACAATGTCTTTTCGTGCATGGTAGCAAGTGTGTTGTTGTTGGTTACGATAGGCTCGTTTAACTTGCAAGCTTGAATTTTCCATATCCATTTACTATTTTCTGTACATTTACAAAAAAAATTCAACAGTAAGCAATGGAATCTAAACAAAGTATATTGAGCAGTACGTAGTTGCATTGAAACCATGAAAGAACAAGATTGTATGTCATTGAAAGTTCAAATAGAAGGTGCAACATTAATGGGGGTAACGTAATAAAAGATGGGAGCAATAGATTTTCTTAAGAGGAAATATGAAATAAGCAAGATATTGTGTAAACTAAAAACATCGAGCACATGACAATAGCATCAAATAGATGTAAAGCATTGTGAATCCAAACATAATATAAAAGTGAGCAATAATAAAATGTTTGTTTTAGGGTTTTTTTGGTATTACATGTGTGAAATTGCAAATGGATATGAAAGTGTACATAACTATGTTAAAATATTTGGAAGTATAGTACTACACAAAAGGAAACCATTAAATTTTGTTCTTCATATATTGCAAGTAGATGTGTGATTAAATGTGAAAAGGTGTGAGTAAATTCCATAGACATTACGTAGAAGAGTGATTTGTAATTTGGAAAATTGGTATATATATATATATATTGTTTGCAACTCCTTGTCGTGCATACAAATATGCACAATAGGACATTACATGACAAGTATATTTCAAAAGCTTGTGATTTAAAAGCTAAGAACGTTTAATAGGTATGGTAACAATTATTTGTGTTTCATGACCATCATAAACATTTGACTGGATGGTAAGTGCTAGCAAGAACTCGCAATTGACAACTGTGTCTAGAATTTCTCTCACTGCATTGGCTTCTGCTAGTAGGAGTTGGAAGTCTTATGTGCTTACTCCTAATAATGTTTTTGCTGGCTCTTCAAATGCAGTAACATTAAGAAGATGTCCTGTACCATCCTACAAGTCCATCCTTAGCATGTAGGTTAAATCACAAGTATCAATCTCTGCAGAGCACTTGGGGCATTTAAATGCACCCGGGGTAATTTGGAGAACTTTTTTTTACACTTTTTACTTTCCACCATGCGAGGGCATGATAGGTAGTAGAAGTTGTCTAAGTGGAGCTTTGTGATAGTGGCCTTTACACAAAAAATTCGTTTGTTAAGAGAGATTGTTTTTGCAATACTTGAAATAGGAATTAGGTTTTCAAATTTTTGGGTCCACAGATGGCTCTTTGAGAGGGGAAGAAAAGGTTGGGTAATCCTTGTACTAGCATACCATGTTTGTAATGTTGAGGCTTCAACCAACTTGGGATTGATTACAATGATTGTTGGAAAGATAATATCTATAGATTTTCTAGACCATGCAGTTATGCAACCACTTTTAATCAAAATAATTGGTGGGTTGGGCTTTAGGGGAAGGTTAGCTAATTTTTTCCCAGCAATTTGGCAATGGCTACCCCAAAGTGTGATGTCAATTGTTTGGTTTGACATGTCCATGATTGTAGTTGTACACTTTGTGGTTTCGGTGCCATCCCTTTTACGAATGGTTGATGTAGGGGAGATAGATAGAACAATACCAATGACATCTACAAGGGAATTAATAGGAAATGACATTAATGATTCAATGCTTTTGATATGGTAGTTGTGTGTTGGTATAGTGGACTCTACACAGGTGAATGAAGTTATGGTTGTGGAGTTGTCGAGGAATATTTCGTAAGGGTTTGTGCCACTACTATATTTTGTGTTCCTAACTCTGATGTGGCCATTGGAGATGACATAAGTACTATTGGTCTTGATGGCATTGTAGAACCTATCTACAAGATCATTAAAGCAAGTAACATGAATCTCATACCCTACTTTATCTACAAAATCAAACCCAAAGACTTTCCCATCATTATTTGCATTTTTGTACTGATGGATTGGAATTTTAGCAAGGACACGACCCTAAATGGACCACTTCTTATGGTTTGGTGTTAAGGTTACAATGGGATTTGGTTTAGATGGTTTATCAAGTGAAGATGTGGGAGATTGACTGCTGGCCAATGGCCCTTGAGAGCTGCTAGAGGGTGTGCAGGTTTCAACCTGATGAATACCAATTGGAGCTCCAATCATTGATGCATTGTTTGTAACTACTTCCAAGTTATGAATTACGATAGCCCTACAATGAAGGGACAATTTGAAAGTAAATGAAATGTTCATGCTTAAATACCATAAACTTAAAACTATAAGGTAATCATGTATGTACGTGAATTTGTGAAATTTATTTCAATCGCATTCTTTGAGGTGGACAATGGAACCTATGACTAAAGCCTCCTCCATGACAAGCTCATTGAATTGGGTGGGTATCAAAGTAGGATTTGTGTGTCCCATCTAACAATTATATATGATACTTGACAAGCGTAGCTTGGGGTTGTTCAATGGGATCAATAGATGTAACTTGTAGAAAGGGATCTACATCAGGCATGCCTGAAAGGATGTCAGAAATGGCATTTGTAGTTAATGTAGACATGATGACATTGGAAGGAATTTGAAGTGATTGGCCTCTAGGAAAGTTGAGGAGTAATTAGGAAATGCTAAAATGGTTTGCATAACCATTCGTATGAGTATAACCTAAAATATCTTACTAATGTATGCAAATAATTGAATTACCTAAGGTTGGTGGAAACAAAAAGGAGGATGTATTAGAATGTTTTCTGAGAGTTTTTTGTTTGGTACTGTGGTAGCATTAGAAAAAATCAGCTAAAACATTTTCAACAATTATCTCATACTAAAATACAATATTTCCATATTTAAAATATATCATTTAACATAATAATCTTTTACAAATCAGTTGGATAAGAATGTGTGGAAAGCAAAGTAGAATAAATATAATTAAATTAAATTAACCAAGTCTATTATTTTTTATTTATCAAAACTTAATTTCCTTTTCATAATTATCTTATAGTACTAAGGTTTTTTATATATATCATTTTTAAAAAGTAAGGAAAAATATAAAAAATAAAATTTAAATAATATGAAAATGGCAATGAATATAAAAATATAAGAAAATAAAATATAGAAAATAGGGAAAATGAAAAAATGTAGTAGAAGTAATAATTAAAAACACTAAGGTTTGTTATCCTTACAAATGAAAATAAAATACTTTTTAACTATTTATTCTAAATTTAAACTAAATTATATATAAACTACATTAATTCTCTTCATATTATTCTTAATTCTATGGATTGAAAAATATTTAAACGTAAATGTATTCATTATGAGGTTCTTGGCCCTTATTTTCATTTTAATAAAGACACGTTAAAACCCTATCGATGATGTTAGCCATAATTTTCATTTTCTTTTATAGACATTTATGATAAAATATAAAGTCAATTTTGCGGATCATAAATAATAAACTAATAGAAATAAGAAACATATAAATATATAGGAAAATTGAATAAAAAAATTCAAACTAAAAATATAATAAAACTAATAAAATTATAAAATTTATATTCCAATAAACACAAGTAATTGATAAAATCGTAATATTATGAAATATTAAATTGTATAAATTAATTTTCATAAAATTATATTAATTATAAAATTATCAAATAAATTAAATTTAAATAACAACTTTACTTAATAAACGATAAAAATTAATAAAAAAATGATAAAAACATATATAAATAACAACTAATAGAAATAAGAAACATATAAATATATATATATGAAATTTGAATAAGAAAATTCAAATTAAAAATATAATAAAACCAATAAAATTTTATATTTTATATTCCAATAAACACAAGTAATTGATAAAATCATAATATTATCAAATATTAAATTGTATAAATTAATTTTCATCAAACTATATTAATTATCAAATTATAATCAAATACTTTAAAATATAAATAACAACTTTACCTCGTATATGAAGCATTGTATTTTGTATTTATGCAATCGGTTTTATTTGAAATTTAGCTACACGCTATCATTAGACCAAATGAATGGGTATGAGCCAAATGCGTTTTAGTGAATGTAAAATTCTACTCTTTCTTTGACTAATTGTTTAGACCTATTTATAACATTATTTCTTTTAAATGAAATAAAATATACATCTTTTGTAGAACCCCAAATATATATATATTAAATTTATGTACATATGGCATGCATAGAGAGTAGCCTATTCTGAATCGGTCCTTGTAGAGGTTGGATCAGACTAATCTCTTTAATAATAATAAATAATTGTATAATATCTCGTTCCCTTATGATCCCTACTATAATTAAGAAAATGACACGTATTGGAACCTAGTACAAGTGACGAGACATATAAGTGCAAGTGAGGAGACATATATATGCTAATTGAATATTCCATAGATTGGAAAAATAAAGTTTGATGAGTGGTTGAGAGGTTAAATGTGAACCAAACATTCAACTATATGAAAACATGTTTGAATTACAAACTTACTTTATAGATATGGTTTAAGAATAGAAAAATTATGGAGCAATCCTTGTAAGATGAGCATGGTGTGGTCAAAACATCTGGGCTATCTCTTGTGTTTTGAAATGGACAAACATCATCATTTCATATATTATAAGTTGTATGCATAGTTTTATGTAGCTTCAATAAAATTAAGTCATTTCTAGGCTCATGGTTTTAAAAAAAGTTTTAGTTCTTTTATAATTTATTTAAAAGATTTTTAATATATTTCTTAATTTTAAAATAAATAGTTAAAATAAAAAAAGGCTTATTTCTTCCAAATTAATTACTTTATAATTTTCTTTAAATTTTAAATTAGAATATTTTAAATTTGTAAAAAATATTATATATAATTTATTTTGTTTTATTTTATATTTTTATTTTATATAATTTAGTTTAAATTTAGAATAGATAGTTAAAAAGTATTTTATTTTCATTTACAAGGATGAAAAAAAAAAATCTGAGTTTTCATTTATTAAGAATAAATTTGTCATTATTATAACATTAATTCAATTTTTCAATTCTCAATTTTGTACCCATTTGAATACTATAGTATTTATATATCATTTGCTATCATTTTTTGTATTGTAAAAAAATATTTTATTTGTCCAAAACGTATCCATCATTTTCCATCCATTTCCCATTGCTTTAAAAATATTGTATTTAATTTTTTTATAGAAAAATTATATTATTCTATAAAATAACAACATTTTTTTAATTAGGGAGGCCTGGGTTTGTTTATAATAATAAATATATTATGTTTTATAAATAATAATAAATAATTAAAATTTTCAGTAAAATAATAAATAAGTTTTAAATATTTACCATATTCAATTTTATATTCTTAAAATACATTTACAATTTTAGATTATATAAAAATTATATATGCTATATAAAAAAAAAAACACTATACTATTATATAATATTATATTACATTTTCTGAACATTGCCGGTCACATAATTTGATTGATTGATCTTCAATGGTGACTTCTATCAGTCTAGAAGACATGTCAACAATTCCCATTTTCTGTTGGCAGCTGCCTGGTTAACCATTTGCTCTTCGTGAAAGTCTTGCTTGATAAACTCGTAACAATTTTAGAGTCGGTTTTATCTGAGGAACAACTATTATATTTTAAACTACGGTCAATCTTGTGGGTTATTTCCTGGAAAAAGAGATATTAATGCCCCTATAAAGGACAAGAAAGAGGTAGCTGCTATACAATTGAAGAGTTTTACTTATACCAAGGCTCTTAAACCAATTGATTTTCTGATTCTGAGACTTTTCAAGCCAGAAAGAAATATGCTAATGCTTTTAGATCTTTAATAAGAAATGAACATGGTGGAATTATTTTTTGTATGCACTAATGTAATATGGAATTCTATCCTACATGATAACTTGCTATGTCTCTTGCTACCTTGTAAATATCTGTTTATTATAGAATAAATATATTATGTTTTATAATAATGAAAAATAATAATTAAAAATTTATATACAAATAAATAATAAATAATATATTATCAAATTAATATTTAAATTTAATTGAAATATATTAATTAATAAATTTTAAAATTTAAAATAAAAATAGAAACATAAAATAAAAATAAAATAATATATTGTAAATTATACAAATAAAAAATTTCTTTTTTTTTTTAATTATAACCATAAAAATTTATAATTCATATGAACTTAATATATCCAATGTTATAAATCTAAACATGGCTATTTAAATTTTTTTTAAAATTGAATGTAGTACGCAATTAGAAAAAAAATGGTTTATTTTTTGCACACATTTGTGTAGTAAATAAGATCAATTGATATATGATTTAGAAAATTATTTTAATATTATTATATTTATTAATTTATATTTTTATAATTTATATAAAAATTATAATTTATAATTTATTTTATTAATTTATTGATTTTAATATTATTATTTATATAATTTTTTTATATTATTATTAATTTATTAATATATTAACTATATACAACCTCGTAATAGAGCTTGTTTCGTCACATGGAACTCCTTTGTGGTCCCTTAATGCACCTCAATTTCACTCAGATCTTCGCCATGTTTTATAATGATATGGATTGTCATTAGTTTTCATCAATTATCTCCTACTAGCTGTCTCTGTCCTTTTTGGAAAGTTGTATGCCTTGTGCAACTGTCTTTGTCTCGTTGCATCTTTGAAGAAAGGTAAAGGAGAGGAGACAAATGGGTAATTTGCGTGGGTGTTTAATGGGTTCAAGTGTGGCGTGTTAAAGAGGCACGTCGCCACCTTACAGAGTGACATGACATCTTAAAAGAGTGAGCCAAACCTGGGAATACAGTCTCTCCATCATAACTATTCCTTTCTTTGTGTGGTCATTAAAACCATTCATGGCGTAAATTTTCCCTATAGAGCTTATTAGACAGATGGCGCTCTTACTCACTAGCTTTTGTCAAAGAAAACACCTACACACTAGCGAAATACCATTGACATTATTTAAGGGCGGCTAGCAAACCCTAGATGAAATCTCACCCGCTCATCATTTTTCACTATTTTGAATCAAAAATTAAATTTCACTCTTCCTTCAGCGTGCCCATTGCATAAATGTAATGTGCAGCAGGGAAAGTTGCAAGAAACAGGTAAGAATAGCCGAAAAAAAGAGGAGAAATGATTCATTAGCCGTGGGGAAAGTAGAAAAAAATAGCTACTTCAGTTTGGTGAGTTGCAACCTAAAAATAAGGTATGGGCAAGGGTTTTAGACAAAAGCGGCAGACTGGTGTCAATCATGGCAGCTCACCATGGCTAAAAATTAGGTTTCAACAATGGTAAGTTTAGTAAAATGGAAATATATGTTTTTCAAAATATTCTTTTCTCTTGGAAATTATTAAGTCTAAAAATAGACTTTTAGGAAATTCTCAATTAATTTTTTTTTAATCATGGCAGTTTTCTAAAGACATTATGAAAATTCAGAAAACCCTAGTTGGAACAATAACTGAACAGACAAGAGTGACTTACCTGGAGGATGCTTAAGGAAACTGTGTAGATTTTGTAGGAAAAATATAAGTACACAATAATATTATATAATTATAATATTAGATTTATAATAATTATAATGACATATACTTATTAGAATAATAAATTAATAAAAAGTTATATCATTAAAAAGAAAAATATTAATAATAAAATAATATAATATAATTTTTAATGATATAATATAATAAAAATGTAATATAAATATTATAATTAATAATAGTATAAATTATAATATTTTTAAAATTATAATATAAAATAAATAATAAAATAAATATAATATGATATAAGATAAATAAAATTTAAATAATGTATAATTTAATATAATTATTATAATGAGATATAATTATTACAATAATAAATTATCTCCCTAATGATATAATAAATTTTGTCAATGAAGATAAATTTTGATCTATTTTTTGTACTGTATGAAATAATAATAATAAGTATAATTAAATTATTTATTATTAATTATAAATTTTAATCTTAAATTATTTATAATAAGTATAATAAATTTTAAAAAATAAAATAACTTTTTCAAATGAAAACATGCGTTCATATTTTTTAACACATAATAATATAATTGATGCTGTTAAGGGGTTTATTTTTTATTTTATTATTAATATATTCAATCTATATATAATTCTATAGTTATGCAATATTATTCTATATTTTTATTTTTATACTTATGTTTCATTATTAATTTATTATTATTATATGCTATAATAATTATTATAAATATATAATTATAAATATATTATATATTATTTTATTTTTATTTATCTTATATCATATTTATAATATATTTTTATTATATTTAAATTATTATTATTTAATTTATATTATAATATAAAAATATTTTAATTTATATTATTTTTTTATTATAATTTGTTTTCGAGACTAGTGATTTATTCCCTTACACAATGTACCTTAGATGTTAGCACTCAAAGTGTTTTTGACCAATGTGTACCAGTACATGTAAAACAACTGGATACAGTGTTTTGAGAGTGCAATTGCACAGATAATATCCCAGGCACCTTATAATGTCAGGACTCTCATTAAATAATGTAAGTTGTCATTGCAATTTGCGTGCTTACAATCTTATCAATAATCTTGTCGCCCTACACGTTAAGGCTAGAGATGGGGAAGGATGTCTTAAATGACGCAGCGTCATGTTGGTGACCGTGCCGCTACCGTTGAGAATGCGGGAAGTTAAAACCTCATCTCATTTGCAATGAACGGTTGGTGAGGAACGAACTATCAACCATGCCCTCTAGTGCATTTATATCCGTTGAAGGACAAAATGAACTTCGAAAGTTCATATAGGACACGCCTTCGGCGTAATTATTATTATAAATACCATTGCTCATATATTGTCGACTTTTAGTCGTTGTCATTCCAGTTTCCACCGTGGCTCTGTGTCGGATAGTTCTTCATTCGATCTGACAACTTCTACATTGGAGTCTTCACCATTGTTGATGTGGAATCTTGGTCTTGTATGAAAATCCAGGTCTTTCTCAAGAATAATAGGAGGGTATTTTTTGTTGTACTGTTTCTGAAACTCCATATAGCCTTTCATATATGGAATGTTATCCGCCTTGTTGAAAGGCCGGTGTCTGCCATGCTTTACCTCGGCTTTATTAATTTCCACATTACCTTGGTTCAATGGCTTTAGGAAGTTGTCTTTTGATATCTCCAATGTTAAGGTGACCTGTACAGAGATATTGAAAAGCACGAGTATTCTTTTAGACTCCGTAAGCACTCTCCTCCTGCCTTGAAAGATGTTCTCTTTCCTTGCTTTCCATATTGTCCAAAGAATAATAGAAGATAAAACAAGCTAAGACATATTGCAGTCGTTACTTAAATTATTAAAAAATCCAAATAAAATTTCTTGCCATTTTATTTTTCCTTTATCACCCCATCCCCCCAATTCAGCACAAAACATATTCCATACTTACTTAACAAATAAACAGAAAAATATATGAAATTAATATTTTCAGGTTGTCTACAGATGGTGCACAGGTCGCTGTTAGAAGGGTAGGCAGCATATGGCAGTCTGTGTAGCATAAACGCCATTTAAAACAGGCAACTTTGGGTTCCAGAATATTTGACCACCAGTGTTTGAAAAACTTAGACCACTGTTTGGCAGTTAACTGCAATTTCCAACATTTATTGAGATGGTTATGCAGGTCAGAAGGTTCCAATAAGGATCTGTACACAGTTTTGGGCTTGATATTATGGATAATAGAGCCATCTATCCAATTGATATTATTAAGGAATTAATACTGACAGGAAAGCTAAACTTTTTTGCACGAGTCCTTCAATACATAATAGGTTCTCCATTGAGATGGACGGAGATTGTATTCAGCACTTTGGATCTCCCAAGACTTTAGTTCTTTGTTGATGAGGTTATCATTAAAACAGACTGTACCTTTTTGGTGCCAAGCTTTTGCAGAACACCTTTGCAACAATGCAAGATGTTTGTTTTTATGGGTTAGGTTCCGCTAGATTGATTTGGAAGAAACAATGGTCTCTTTGTTCTGGTCCATAAAGCTACATTTACTAAGATGCAATCTGATTAACTCCCGAGCCTTCTATATAATTTTGAAAACATTGGAACCATTTGGTGACATTGGAAATTTACCAAATAGGATATCATAAAAAGGGAATTTGTTTCCAAGATTTTGCCTGCTTTGGGACAACCGATTGAATGTTATTTATAATAAGGATTTTCTATGGTTCATTGCCAATTAAAGCTTTGACTATCCATTTATTGGCCAGAGCAATACCATGTTTTTTAAGATCTTTCAGCCCTAGCCCACCTTTATTTGAATCCTTATTTATAATAAGGATTTTCTATGGTTCATTTCCAATTAAAGCTTTGGCTATCCATTTATTGGCAAGAGCAACATCATGGATTTTAAGATCTTTCAGCCCTAGTCCACCTTTATTTTTTCAGAATAGCACCAATCCCATCTAACATGTTTTTTCATGTTTCATTTGCCATCTGACCAAAGGAATTGTATTATCTTCTTTAGTTTTATGTATGAGGATTATTTTTTTTTGGCACATTTGGAATCTAGTAGCTAATGATAGGTGGTTCCTATTCCATCTATTTAATTTTCTTTCAATTTTTCTTTTTATCCACTCCCACATGTCCTTTAGACAAGGGTCAACAAAAAATGAGATACTGAGGTACCTAACTTGCTTGTTACTCCCTCCCCATTGAAATCCATACTTGTTAAGTCAATTATGTGGGGAGATATCCCAACTAGGCATAATTGATTTAGTTCTAGAAATATTTTCCTCGAAGGCATTACAAAGTTTTCTAATTTTTGCATAAGGTTCACAATATTACCTTCTTCTAGGTTGACAAACAATGTCGTGTCATCTACAAACTACATATTCAGAAGATCTTCCCCATTAGGGAGAAACACACCTTTAACCTTAGGGGTAATACTAGAGTCTCTTAAAAGATAGAAAAGAGCATATGAGGCTATGACAAATAACATTGGAGCAAGAGGGAAACTTTGTTATGGATCTCTATAGGGTAAATTGCTCAAATAGAGAGCCATCTACCTCATTTTGAGCAACAACATCCCTCAACAAGGTTTTAACCATTTGAAAAAATAATCTTGAGAATCCAAATGCTTCAAGGGTCATTAATTTAAGAATAATCACTCAACTCTATCATAATATTTTTCAAAATCAAGCAATAGAGTAGAAGCATTTTGGTTAGAATATTTTGCTTAGTTCATGGCTTTCCAACTTCTAATGAGATTTTCTAGAATATACCTACCTTTGATGAAACCTATTTGAGTTGGACTAATGAAGGAAGGAAGAATGTTGACTAGTCTTAGGGCCAATATTTTAGCCAAAATTTTATAGGAGACATTTATGAGGGTAATAGGTCTCCAATTCTTGAGAAGAGCTTTATCCCCCTCTTTAGGAAAAATCTTTATGACACCTTTATTTATTTCAGATCCTAGAGAGCCTTTATCTATTGCTTCTTTGTAAACTTGTAAAAGGTCTTCACTAATCCAATCAATGCTTTTTTTGTAGAACTCAATAGGAATGTCATAAACTCCTAGAGTCTTATCATTGTTAAGACATTAATATCATTTTTATTTCCTCTTTTGATATTGTTCCGCCTAGGATTATAGCATCCTCTTTTGATATTTTCTTAGGGACAATGCTTTTACATATTTCCCTAGCAATAAACCCTTGAGGGTTATTCTCTTCAGAGGAGAAGAGAATTTTATAAAACATGTATAACATATGCTTAATTTCTTATGGGTTAGTAATCAAAGTGTTATCTTCCCATATACTTCCAATATTTTCTTTGATATTTTTCTCTCTAAGGAATCTAAAAAAGAATTTTGATCCCTTGTCACCACTCCTAAGCCAATTCATCTTGGCCCTCACTCTAAGACCTTGGAATTTCCTTAATGCATCTTTGGTTGCAATTAGGTTATCATTTATACTAAGATTGCTAGGCTCTTTTGGAAGGTCTTTTTCCAACTCAAACAACTTCTCTTGAAGAAAAGACTCACTTTTTCTATTATCTATGACCTTTTTCTTACCTATTGTTTGAAATATATTGGTTCAACTCTTGGTATTGGTGTTCCACCTCTTAACAGTGGGCTTGTATTTTAACAACCAATTGTTGATTCCCTTGAGGGTAATTATTGTAGCATTACAATCTTCATCTTTTAAGAGATTGATGTTAAGGAGGAATTTATTTCCTTTTTCACAAATTAGCATTCTCTCCCTAACAACTTGGATTTTAGCCAAAAAGGGATGATGATCTGAAAGGGAGCAAGGGGAAACTTGGATTCTAATGCCATCCTTTTGTGAGTTGCTCGAGGTGAACCAAATATGTTTGTTTTCCTCTTTCGATCCTTCAATGGGGTTGATAAGATTAAGTTTGTTTTTCATATTATACCAAAAGTACTTCCCATTTCCTTTCCACTCCTTTTCATTACCCCCAGATTTATCTTCACTATGCTTAATCATATTAAAGTCACCACCCACAAACCAAGAGATGTCTTGCAATTTATTCATCCATTTCTATAATTCAATCCTCTCCCAATGATCGTTAGGAGCATAGACTGAACAAATACCAAATTTCTTGTTATCTTTTTCAATGATAGTCCAAACCACTCTATTACAGGGCAAGGTTCCTTGGTCAACTACATGGGAGGACCACATTTTAGACAGAAGGATGGTTGTCCCCCCTCTTCCTTTATCATGTGTAGTGTGGAAATAAGCAGCCTCTCTCAAGATAAATTTCAAATTAGTTTCTATGGAGAATCCAACTGCTTTAACTTCTTGTAAAAAAACCACATCCTTGCTTTGGTTAATGTTTAGGAACCTTCTGACAACATATTTCCTATCTGGGGACTCTAATCCCCTAACATTCTAGCTAATAAAGTTTAGCATCATGTAGACTAGTTTTGGGAGTCTTCCTGATGGTTCCTAAATCTTTCAAAGAATTTAGGAAGTATGTTTTCCTTTTCCTTTCTTTTGGCTGGTGGCTCTTCCATCCCTTCAGTTTTTTGTCTTTTTTTTCCCTTGTAATTCTAATCCACCCTTCTAAAGATGACACAGAGAAATGTTCTCCTAGTAGTTCACTTTCACTAAAAAAAGGGGAGATCATATAATTATAAGCTATCATATCCCCAAATTCCATACTAGGCAAGCTTCCAATTTCAACTATAATTTCTACAGTTGTGATATTATTTTCACTCGCTTCTTGGGAAGCCTCATCCATTTTCAACTAGTGACCATCATTACACCCACTACTGGAACTAGGTAGACAAAAATAGAGAGTTAACTTTATTGATATCCAGATTTGTGTGTTGTAAAAAACTAGGGTTGTAACTTTCATTGGATGTGTCCTAATTGATCAGAACATAAACTTCATTTCAAGTGTTTAATTCATATTCAACTATTTTTTTGGAAGCAAATGTTGTGGTGCTATTTGCACATTGTTCCCGAATTGCATTCTTAGTGGCCTTTATTTTATCTCTTTGCTCCCCTTCATTCATTTCCAAGTCTATAGACCTTGATCTAGGACTAGGAATGGATAATGAGATCTTAGTGAGGTATCTTCAATTGATGGTTGTTTAAAGTTTGAAATAAGTGGAGGGTTAATTTCACTTATACTATTACCAAAAAATATACTTTGGATCTCCTCCTCTATTCTCTCTTGCTTACACTTGTCCAAGGCATATACCTAAAATAAATTACGTTGTTCAGGAGTATCCTTGGCCAAGGTAACTAGAACAAAACCTTGTACTGGGATCTCAGCAGAGTTAAGTTCATAATTATTATCTAGTTTTTCCTTCTTCTTATCAAAATAATACTTCTTGGTGCTTTTGAATAAGGTTTCTCTACCACCTTTCCATTGATTACCCATACCATAAATATAAATAAGATAATCTATGTAATATGAAAGATGATATTCAATTACGTACATTCATTATGTCAAAGTTCTAAATCTATATGAATGAACTCACAATAAATTCATTAAACCAAATCAATCAAACCTTAAATTTAAATGTATTAGATTTTACTATAGTATACCAAAGAAATATAATGTCATATGGTTGTTTGATCATATAATTGTACCTACTAGTGGTATTTGATATGATTATAGTAGTAAAGATTCATGGCCATTCATGTTGAGTTTAAAGTGTAGATAATTAATATCAAATAGCTGATAAAATCATATCAAGAATACACAAATAGGGATAAACAACAACACCAAAATTAGATGGTTCACCAAAGATTGGTTACATCCACGGGAAAAGCGAGGCAAATAGCCCTTATTATTTGCACCAACAAGATTACAATCCATCATTGTCTATCACCAAGCAAAAGAATATATAAAGTTCTCTTCAAGACAAACAAACAGTCATGAGAAGATGAAGATGAAAGGGCAACGGTTGGACTTCACACTCAATGATCTTCCACTTGAAGTCCAAACTGTGCTGCAATGTACAGAGCTCTCCCCCTGCTTTTCGAAGATTATTGTTATTTAATTACAAAACCAACTAACCAGTCCATTGCATCATCGTTACCAACTGGCCAGCCCATTCATGCTTCCCTCGTATTGCCTCTGTCAAGAACTGATTCAACCCAGAATAATCTGTTTCTTCTACATCCTTCTCAACCATCCTTCTTTGAACCATGCTGAGAAAATGCTCAGCCTTTTCACCAGACAAGCAACAAGAAATTATTACCTGCAAATGCTTCAAGAACATAGATACCAAAAGCATCATTCCTTGTTCTGTCACTCAGTGCAACTGCCATCTTATATTCGCTTCCATGTGCAGATTGACCAAAATGATTCATCAGATGTGCAATCACACAGTACACATTCAGAGGTCTACACCGCTCACAGTCGCAATCCTCAGTTTCAGTAACCTGGCATTTCCTTCGGATACAGAACCATTCCTCATTCTTCTGCTTAACAAGGGATCTTGCAAGAGGTTTTGCAAACTTCCACCTCTCAATTTCCATAGCAGGAGTTGAGCTTTATTTGTGCTTGATATGAAACTGGCAATGTTTATCAAATGCCAATGACAAAGTCTACAAAAGGGGTAGCAGATCATCCATTACATAACTATCGGTAAGCCTCAGCAACTGCAATTGCCCAAGCTTAGCCAGCACCAATTCAACCAAACACTTTGCTGCCTGAAATATCTGCAGCAGTAGGTCATTATTCCATCTCCAAAGTGCCTAATCATCAAGACATCGCTCAAAAGAGGCTGGGATCAACTCTCTATACAATATCTGCAATTTGTGCATATCAGAATGCACCTCGACACCCATACTCAGAACCTTACAAGCATAATTGATAAGTTCGATCAGATGTCGGGGAAAGACAGTCCACAGAATCCTCTGGATCCCTTCTAGCATAGAATTGAACTCACGGCGAGGAAACTCCAATAAAATATATCCTTCATCAGCGTCTTCAATTCTCCTGAACTTTTCCTCGCATAACCCCTGCAAACCAAAAAGAAAGAAATACTCTACCTCCTTGAGAAGCTCTCGCAAGGACGCCACGTCTTGAAGCCAAACTGTCTCGTTACAGAGATAATTCAAGACGTGCCTGAAGCATTGGCCGTCTCTGTCAATTC
>VDFB02047144.1:11417024-11428808 GCA_007258455.2 Sequoia sempervirens | reverse complement strand
AATACAAACTCACAATATAATTTCCTAAGAAAATATTGGGGGACTTCACAGTTATTGCACGGTGGGTAATCAAAGACCATATACCATCTATCATAAAAATGGTTCCTAATCTCTACGTGGTGGCACCAATGGATAGGAAACCTCTTTGCATTGAGGGTGAGATTTTGATTTGTTCTAGGGTCATTGAATAGAGAGCACAAATCACCTTTAGTAATCTTTAAATCTTTAACTTGTTTATATGATAATTTATCTGCATAATATGCCCTTGATGTTTGCCTCCTATTTTGCCATCCAGATATTTGTTGGGTAATTGCATCCACATTTTTAACAAATCCTTCAATGAATCTGCTAGATGTATCCTTTCTGTGGTTGAAGAATTTTGATCACTCAACCTACTAACAAGATCCTCAACTTCTTTTTTATTGTTTTCAATTTCACTCCTCAAATTTTCTTGAGTGCCACGAGGGTATTGAGAGAATGGTGGGGCAGGTTGATTTGTTGTTGAGTGGGTTGATTTTGTTGAGGTTGATTTGGTTGAGGATTTTCCTCCTCTTGTTGAGGATTTCCTACAAATTAAAAAAAATTATTCATTTCTAAACTAAAACAAACAAAATCAATTTAAAACAAAAAAATTCATTATAAATACCAAACAAAACTTACCTCTTGCATCTTTTCGTCGTCGGGGTGCCATATTTGTGAAGAAAATTGAATTCAAGTTGATCAAGTGTGAAGTAGTCACCTCCTCAACAACGCGAGCGCGTAGTGCAGGGTTCTTGGCCGCGGGCAGAAATAGAAAACAGTAAAAACAGAAATGAAGAATGTTACTTTTTTTTTTGCTTTTAAAAAGACAAAACGCGTTCGCGTTATAACGCGAACGCATTTTGTCTCATTTTTCACTTTTGTGGCCACAAAAGTGCGACCATCTTGGTGCACTTACCCATGCATTCAAAAATGCAAAATCACACAATTCAAGCACTTGTTCATTTTATAGCGCTCAAAGCACTGTGAGTTCGCTTTTAAGCACCAAAATGAAGTGTGAGTTTCTGATTGTTCAATTCTTAACCTCAAACAAAATCTAGTGAGTTTGTCCTAAGATTCATTTTAAGCCCTTTGCAATGAAAATCAAATTGTTCGTTTTAGACCCAAATGAAAATTAGTGTTCTAAAATGAAAAGATAAACAACTTCATGAAGTAGTGTTGATCAAACACTTAAAGCGTTAAAAAACACTTTGAGTTTTCAAAAAAATTCTCCTCCTTTCGTTTTTCGTTTGCTAGCCTCCTCCTTTGCTTTGTACCTTTTCGCCTTCACTTTTCCTTTTAGTCTTTAACTTTAAACAAAAATAAAAATAAAAATAAAAATAAAAACTAATGATTTTGACTAATGAACGAAGCACTTTAAGAGAACCTTAATTTCCACCAATTTTAAAATACTCTTTGACCAAAAAGAAAAGAAAAACAAACCACAAGACTATTCCCTTTATTTGTAATTTTGAATCCTTCTATGTTCAAGACTTTTCCAAAATTCAAAACCCTACAAGAAATCTGTTTCAATAATAACATCTATGAGCTATATAATGTTCTGCGAGCTAGCAGCAGACTAAATAACAGTGGTTTATCTTACTAGCTTGCATTGAATGTTTCCTTGTTATTACGCCATGTGGGATATTAGGTTCCATCGAAATGATACAGAAACTCATGAACCTATCGTTTCTTGGAATTAGCATTCAATGTGAAGGGGTAGAATATTACCACCACATGCGTACTTACCTGCATTTATGAGTGATAAGACCAGATGCTTGGCTGGTTCTATCGATCTGACCTATTTAACTCGATCACTATAAATGACTAGTCAAGTCAAAGTTTGAAAATAAACAATAAAAATTACATTTCTTAAGCTGACAGGCATGATGGAAGTTTGGTGGAAAGGGGCGCATTTACCAAGCTACGCTGGAGGACAGATCAGTAGCATTTGAAATATAACTTGCTGTTTTATATTTTCCTACCATTAAGAAGGGACAGCTCAAAGGTAGTTGCAAATTGTACGTGCCTGGTCATTCTCATGATTCCCATCACCAAATACATGTCCATCAGTAGCACG
Organism: Sequoia sempervirens; assembly: GCA_007258455.2. Classification (NCBI taxonomy): domain Eukaryota; kingdom Viridiplantae; phylum Streptophyta; class Pinopsida; order Cupressales; family Cupressaceae; genus Sequoia; species Sequoia sempervirens. The sequence continues at coordinate 11,426,710 of VDFB02047144.1, read as the reverse complement.
TATGACAGTAGAAGGATTTTATACACTCGTTAGTGAAGATTCGCGTGGCTGTTGTAAGAAAAGGGGATAAGCCACAAGACAAGAGCAGATGGGAAAATTTATACCGAAGGATAAGAGTAGCGGAAGACTCATTTATGCGCTGCTCGCCCAAGAGCACTGGTAGCTATAAAATTAACTACCTGGCTGACGGAGCAGACAAGGATCCACATAAATTGATTTCACTCAGATGTCTGTAATAAATTTGATGTGAAATGCTCTATCTCGTAGACAACAAGTCATTTTGTTGAACAAGCTCATAGGAAACGTGTGAACCCGATTTCTATCATAATTTATCCATAGATCATGAGTCCTCTGGGACAGTGGTCGCTTCCAAGTATCTTATATTAATGATGCATCTTATACATCAGTTTCCCGAGAGAACTTCATCTATTGGCATAAGAAAACAATCAAAAACAAGGTCGCCTAGGAATAGTCATAAATGCGCAGGAAATAGTGGCATACAAAAAGACACCATAACGTGTATAGAGAATAGATGCGAGCAAATAACAGTACATGCACATGAATAAGCATTACAATAAGCATAAAATATCAATCAATAGAGGATCTAAGTGCAGTGATCAAAATCAAATTACTATCCAAAAAAAAATCATGTATTGATTTGCAAAGGCATTCTTTTGTTTCTCAATCAATTCCAAATCATGTTATTTCCTTCCCGATTCTTGAGACACAGAATAATAAATACCAGTTATTTTTACCATATAAACACAATATTCCTGATTATCTGCAAATCACAGGGATTAGTGAAACAATACACCATTACACTAGCATTTGGAGTGTATATCAATGCACTAGTACATAGGAAATAGATTTTTAAGCAAGCAAAACAATACAGTTCATAGAGGCTGCCAAAAAAAGAAAAAAAATTCAAAATATGTGAAATGAAGGATGACTTATCAAACTACGTTTGGGGATCATATGAAAGTTTCAAGATTTTAATTTCATTAAAGAGATAAAAAATCTCTCTTGCCCTCCTTCTAGCACCACAATGAAGTACCCTAAATCTGCAAGTAAAACCAACCTCAAATACTCATTAGAAGGGTTAGTCTAAACATACAAATCTACAAATACCTCCATGAAATAAAATATCTATGCTAAAGAAATGCCACAAGTAACAAAAACAACATCAAGAAGACATTTCAAAAACAAGATAATCACCTATTCCATGTTGGATTGGTGTCACATGTGCTAGTGACCCTTTCCCAACCCTTGATCAAAGCTTAAGATGATGAAATGCAAATGGAGATGATGAGCAAGATGACTTCTCAAATTAAGAGAGTAACCTTGCATAAAATTGTGGATCCATGAATGAGAATGAAGGCCCTATTTTATAGATTTTGTTGATTACAGTAGATTACAAGATGGTGAATGTAATCTAAAAGATCCTCCAATGAGAAGATGACACTTGTCAAGTGGTGAGTGGTCAATGGTTGTGCAAGATTTGAAGAGTGCCCATGAGAGGGAGAATTTGAATTCAAATTTGAGAGTAAACTAAGTGGGGACAAGAAAATGAGCAATAAATGCACCTGAGGGAAGCAAATCAACTTTGCCTTTGAATTCGTAATTGAGGGAATTTCCATATAGCTAAGTGTTATTGAAATATTGATTTAATAACCAATAAATTGATTTATATGTGCAAGCATAGATCTAGATAATGCAAGTGGATGGGATTAACATGTAATTAGGGTTAGATTAAATATGATACTATGCTTGATTTAAATGCTGATCGTGTGAGTCTTTTAGGATTTAAATATTGATTTAAATCCTAAAAAAGGATGAAATATGGATTTAATTAAATAAATGTTTGATCTATTTTAATTAAAGTGATGATGTTTGATTTATTAAAAGGATGATGATAATGTTTATTTGATAAATGACCTTAGGAAATGAAATTATTTAATGAATGGATGAAAGTGATGAATGGGCCTAATGTGAGACCTAATTTGACTGAATCCGATCGAATGCATAATGTTAATTTTGCATGTCTATAGTGTATCAACCGCACTAAGCATGAAGAATAGCGATGGGCAACCAACTTGGATAACCATATCAGAGAGCTCCCCTCTACAATGGTTCCAAAAAGGGTGTGTTCCTCGAATTGATGACCCAAAGCGCATGAGTTGTTCAACAAGTTGTTCATCTAGAAGGTCCTTTAACCGTTGATGAAGATTAGAAATTGTTACTGGCAAGGATGTATCAATGTGCTTATGGAAAAATATAGATGCTATGGCTTGGCTGGGATGATGCATAAGAATATTGAGTATGAAGTACCTGAAGCAAAGGTGTTGGCCAAACCTATTATCAAAGTAGCTAACCAAGTGGAGACCATATTCATGCAACTTAACTTCTTATATGCGTTGTTGTTTGAATGTGGCTTGGCCATTTGGGAACAAAGTGGGGAAAGCCATAACAAGTAGTCCTTCAGTGGTGCACTCATTGATGGGAGATGGGGAAATGGGTGGCCAATCCATAGACAAGGTTGGCTAGCCTTGACCTAGTTGCAATATAGAACACAATTCTTCTACTTCTCGACATGCTGGTGGAAGGCTAGCTACAAAGGAAGTCGAGTGGTGAGTATCTTCTTTAGAAGGGTCAAAGGTTGTAGCATTTGTATGCACAAAGCTTGTTGATGGTGGGCTATAGAATGTGGTTGTTGTTGATAGGAGGTTAATAATGTTAGTTGAAGCAATTGGTAGACATGCTAGTGCAACCTCATCTAACTGTACATTTTGGTAGTATGGGTCATGCAAGGTTTTATAGTGCAGTGCCTCATAAACATGGCTTCTACTCACGTAGAAGCTATAGTCCTATTGGCCAATGTTTTTCCTATTAACTAATAGGATGTCTAATTCATCTATACGTCTAGGAAAGTGGGTGGAAATTGAATAAATATCTTGAGGTAAGAAAATAGTGTGTCCACTATATTTTAGTTGGCCTCCCTTTGCATAGGTAACTTGAAGGATAGGGCTGACCCTAGCTATTAGCATCTCTTCAACTTGGGTAAGTTCTTTTAAACATAGGGATTGCTCACCAAGGTCCATGTTATTCCATGCGGAGAAGTAATGGCCATTTCTTTTAGATGCACGTCTATAATAAGTAGGAATTCCATGTACTTGTTTTATCCTTATACCTGGATATTTTTCCATGCATACTAGACAAGTCAACATGCTTGCTAGTCTATCAAGCGTAGAATGGAAAGAATTTTTTGCAGCAATAAAGCTTTAACCAAAGATTGGATGTGGGTGGATTAGAATGGGGGAAGTGGATGAGGGGAGTGTAGATGTGGAGGTGCTAGCAAGGGTGTTGTGTGCAAGTTCCCATCTTCTTCTATTGACAATGTCTTTTCGTGCATGGTAGCAAGTGTGTTGTTGTTGGTTACGATAGGCTCGTTTAACTTGCAAGCTTGAATTTTCCATATCCATTTACTATTTTCTGTACATTTACAAAAAAAATTCAACAGTAAGCAATGGAATCTAAACAAAGTATATTGAGCAGTACGTAGTTGCATTGAAACCATGAAAGAACAAGATTGTATGTCATTGAAAGTTCAAATAGAAGGTGCAACATTAATGGGGGTAACGTAATAAAAGATGGGAGCAATAGATTTTCTTAAGAGGAAATATGAAATAAGCAAGATATTGTGTAAACTAAAAACATCGAGCACATGACAATAGCATCAAATAGATGTAAAGCATTGTGAATCCAAACATAATATAAAAGTGAGCAATAATAAAATGTTTGTTTTAGGGTTTTTTTGGTATTACATGTGTGAAATTGCAAATGGATATGAAAGTGTACATAACTATGTTAAAATATTTGGAAGTATAGTACTACACAAAAGGAAACCATTAAATTTTGTTCTTCATATATTGCAAGTAGATGTGTGATTAAATGTGAAAAGGTGTGAGTAAATTCCATAGACATTACGTAGAAGAGTGATTTGTAATTTGGAAAATTGGTATATATATATATATATTGTTTGCAACTCCTTGTCGTGCATACAAATATGCACAATAGGACATTACATGACAAGTATATTTCAAAAGCTTGTGATTTAAAAGCTAAGAACGTTTAATAGGTATGGTAACAATTATTTGTGTTTCATGACCATCATAAACATTTGACTGGATGGTAAGTGCTAGCAAGAACTCGCAATTGACAACTGTGTCTAGAATTTCTCTCACTGCATTGGCTTCTGCTAGTAGGAGTTGGAAGTCTTATGTGCTTACTCCTAATAATGTTTTTGCTGGCTCTTCAAATGCAGTAACATTAAGAAGATGTCCTGTACCATCCTACAAGTCCATCCTTAGCATGTAGGTTAAATCACAAGTATCAATCTCTGCAGAGCACTTGGGGCATTTAAATGCACCCGGGGTAATTTGGAGAACTTTTTTTTACACTTTTTACTTTCCACCATGCGAGGGCATGATAGGTAGTAGAAGTTGTCTAAGTGGAGCTTTGTGATAGTGGCCTTTACACAAAAAATTCGTTTGTTAAGAGAGATTGTTTTTGCAATACTTGAAATAGGAATTAGGTTTTCAAATTTTTGGGTCCACAGATGGCTCTTTGAGAGGGGAAGAAAAGGTTGGGTAATCCTTGTACTAGCATACCATGTTTGTAATGTTGAGGCTTCAACCAACTTGGGATTGATTACAATGATTGTTGGAAAGATAATATCTATAGATTTTCTAGACCATGCAGTTATGCAACCACTTTTAATCAAAATAATTGGTGGGTTGGGCTTTAGGGGAAGGTTAGCTAATTTTTTCCCAGCAATTTGGCAATGGCTACCCCAAAGTGTGATGTCAATTGTTTGGTTTGACATGTCCATGATTGTAGTTGTACACTTTGTGGTTTCGGTGCCATCCCTTTTACGAATGGTTGATGTAGGGGAGATAGATAGAACAATACCAATGACATCTACAAGGGAATTAATAGGAAATGACATTAATGATTCAATGCTTTTGATATGGTAGTTGTGTGTTGGTATAGTGGACTCTACACAGGTGAATGAAGTTATGGTTGTGGAGTTGTCGAGGAATATTTCGTAAGGGTTTGTGCCACTACTATATTTTGTGTTCCTAACTCTGATGTGGCCATTGGAGATGACATAAGTACTATTGGTCTTGATGGCATTGTAGAACCTATCTACAAGATCATTAAAGCAAGTAACATGAATCTCATACCCTACTTTATCTACAAAATCAAACCCAAAGACTTTCCCATCATTATTTGCATTTTTGTACTGATGGATTGGAATTTTAGCAAGGACACGACCCTAAATGGACCACTTCTTATGGTTTGGTGTTAAGGTTACAATGGGATTTGGTTTAGATGGTTTATCAAGTGAAGATGTGGGAGATTGACTGCTGGCCAATGGCCCTTGAGAGCTGCTAGAGGGTGTGCAGGTTTCAACCTGATGAATACCAATTGGAGCTCCAATCATTGATGCATTGTTTGTAACTACTTCCAAGTTATGAATTACGATAGCCCTACAATGAAGGGACAATTTGAAAGTAAATGAAATGTTCATGCTTAAATACCATAAACTTAAAACTATAAGGTAATCATGTATGTACGTGAATTTGTGAAATTTATTTCAATCGCATTCTTTGAGGTGGACAATGGAACCTATGACTAAAGCCTCCTCCATGACAAGCTCATTGAATTGGGTGGGTATCAAAGTAGGATTTGTGTGTCCCATCTAACAATTATATATGATACTTGACAAGCGTAGCTTGGGGTTGTTCAATGGGATCAATAGATGTAACTTGTAGAAAGGGATCTACATCAGGCATGCCTGAAAGGATGTCAGAAATGGCATTTGTAGTTAATGTAGACATGATGACATTGGAAGGAATTTGAAGTGATTGGCCTCTAGGAAAGTTGAGGAGTAATTAGGAAATGCTAAAATGGTTTGCATAACCATTCGTATGAGTATAACCTAAAATATCTTACTAATGTATGCAAATAATTGAATTACCTAAGGTTGGTGGAAACAAAAAGGAGGATGTATTAGAATGTTTTCTGAGAGTTTTTTGTTTGGTACTGTGGTAGCATTAGAAAAAATCAGCTAAAACATTTTCAACAATTATCTCATACTAAAATACAATATTTCCATATTTAAAATATATCATTTAACATAATAATCTTTTACAAATCAGTTGGATAAGAATGTGTGGAAAGCAAAGTAGAATAAATATAATTAAATTAAATTAACCAAGTCTATTATTTTTTATTTATCAAAACTTAATTTCCTTTTCATAATTATCTTATAGTACTAAGGTTTTTTATATATATCATTTTTAAAAAGTAAGGAAAAATATAAAAAATAAAATTTAAATAATATGAAAATGGCAATGAATATAAAAATATAAGAAAATAAAATATAGAAAATAGGGAAAATGAAAAAATGTAGTAGAAGTAATAATTAAAAACACTAAGGTTTGTTATCCTTACAAATGAAAATAAAATACTTTTTAACTATTTATTCTAAATTTAAACTAAATTATATATAAACTACATTAATTCTCTTCATATTATTCTTAATTCTATGGATTGAAAAATATTTAAACGTAAATGTATTCATTATGAGGTTCTTGGCCCTTATTTTCATTTTAATAAAGACACGTTAAAACCCTATCGATGATGTTAGCCATAATTTTCATTTTCTTTTATAGACATTTATGATAAAATATAAAGTCAATTTTGCGGATCATAAATAATAAACTAATAGAAATAAGAAACATATAAATATATAGGAAAATTGAATAAAAAAATTCAAACTAAAAATATAATAAAACTAATAAAATTATAAAATTTATATTCCAATAAACACAAGTAATTGATAAAATCGTAATATTATGAAATATTAAATTGTATAAATTAATTTTCATAAAATTATATTAATTATAAAATTATCAAATAAATTAAATTTAAATAACAACTTTACTTAATAAACGATAAAAATTAATAAAAAAATGATAAAAACATATATAAATAACAACTAATAGAAATAAGAAACATATAAATATATATATATGAAATTTGAATAAGAAAATTCAAATTAAAAATATAATAAAACCAATAAAATTTTATATTTTATATTCCAATAAACACAAGTAATTGATAAAATCATAATATTATCAAATATTAAATTGTATAAATTAATTTTCATCAAACTATATTAATTATCAAATTATAATCAAATACTTTAAAATATAAATAACAACTTTACCTCGTATATGAAGCATTGTATTTTGTATTTATGCAATCGGTTTTATTTGTATTTTGTATTTATGCAATCGGTTTTATTTGAAATTTAGCTACACGCTATCATTAGACCAAATGAATGGGTATGAGCCAAATGCGTTTTAGTGAATGTAAAATTCTACTCTTTCTTTGACTAATTGTTTAGACCTATTTATAACATTATTTCTTTTAAATGAAATAAAATATACATCTTTTGTAGAACCCCAAATATATATATATTAAATTTATGTACATATGGCATGCATAGAGAGTAGCCTATTCTGAATCGGTCCTTGTAGAGGTTGGATCAGACTAATCTCTTTAATAATAATAAATAATTGTATAATATCTCGTTCCCTTATGATCCCTACTATAATTAAGAAAATGACACGTATTGGAACCTAGTACAAGTGACGAGACATATAAGTGCAAGTGAGGAGACATATATATGCTAATTGAATATTCCATAGATTGGAAAAATAAAGTTTGATGAGTGGTTGAGAGGTTAAATGTGAACCAAACATTCAACTATATGAAAACATGTTTGAATTACAAACTTACTTTATAGATATGGTTTAAGAATAGAAAAATTATGGAGCAATCCTTGTAAGATGAGCATGGTGTGGTCAAAACATCTGGGCTATCTCTTGTGTTTTGAAATGGACAAACATCATCATTTCATATATTATAAGTTGTATGCATAGTTTTATGTAGCTTCAATAAAATTAAGTCATTTCTAGGCTCATGGTTTTAAAAAAAGTTTTAGTTCTTTTATAATTTATTTAAAAGATTTTTAATATATTTCTTAATTTTAAAATAAATAGTTAAAATAAAAAAAGGCTTATTTCTTCTACAAATTAATTATTTATATTTTAGCCCAAATTTCTTAATTTAGAATATTTTTATTTTAAATTTGAAAATATTATATAATTTATTTTGTTTTATTTTATATTTTTATTTATATAATTTAGTTTAAATTTATAATAGATAGTTAAAAGTATTTTATTTTCATTTACAAGGATGAAAAAAAAAATCCGAGTTTTCATTTATTAAGAATAAATTTGTCATTATTATAACTTTAATTCAAATTTTCAATTCTAAATTTTGTACCAATTTGAATACTATAGTATTTATATATCATTTGCTATTTTTTTCGTATTGTTAAAAAATATTTTATTTGTCCAAAATGTATCCATCATTTTCCATCCATTGCCCCATTGCTTTAAAAATATTGTATTTAATTTTTTTATAGAAAAATTATATTATTCTATAAAATAACAACATTTTTTTAATCAGGGAGGCCTATGTTTGTTTATAATAATAAATATATTATGTTTCATAATAATAATAAATAATTAAAATTTTATATACAATAAAATAATAAATAAGTTTTAAATATTTACCATATTCAATTTTATATTCTTAAAATACATATACAATTTTAGATTATATAAAAATTATATATGCTATATAAAAATAAATAAACACTATACTGTTATATAATATTATATCACATTTTCTGAACATTGCCAGTCACAAAATTTGATTTATTGATCTTCAATGGTGACTTCTATCAGTCTAGAAGACATGTCAACAATTCCCACTTTTTGTTGGCAACTGCCTGGTTAACCATTTGTTGTTCGTGAAAGTCTTGCTTGATAAACTCGTAACAATTTTAGAGCTGGTTTTATCTGAGGAACAAATATTATATTTTAAACTACAGTCAATCTTGTGGGTTATTTCCTGGAAAAAAAGATATTAATGCCCCTATAAAGGACAAGAAAGAGGTAGTTGCTATACAATTGAAGAGTTTGACTTATACCAAGGCTCTTAAACCAACTGATTTTCTAATTCTAAGACTTTTTGAAGCCGGTGGAATTATTTGTTGTATGCACTAATGTAATATGGAATTCTATCCTACATGATAACTTGCTATGTCTCTTGCTACCTTGTAAATATCTGTTTATTATAGAATAAATATATTATGTTTTATAATAATGAAAAATAATAATTAAAAATTTATATACAAATAAATAATAAATAAGCTTTACATATGTACGGATACAATGATGACATATATCTTTTTCTTACAAAAATAATACCAAAATCTCTCCCTAATTCACCATTCACAAACTCTTAGGGTGTCATTGCAATAAATAATATATTATCAAATTAATATTTAATATATCCACTGTTATAAATTTGAACATGGCTATTTAGAATTTTAAAAAATTGAATGTAGTACGCAATTAGAAAAAAAATGGTTTATTCTTTGCACACATTTGTGTAGCAAATAAGATAAATTGGTAGATGATTTAGAAAATGATTTTAATATTATTATTAATTTTTTTATATTATTATATTTATTAATTTATATT